>PISX010019414.1:0-38293 GCA_004024625.1 Mellivora capensis | reverse complement strand
CAGTTAATACATACCTATAAAAATTAAAACAATACAAAATTACACAACTTTCAAGTCCCCTTTAAGACCTTTTTAGTTCTACTCTTCTTTCCAGGAGTAACTAGCATTAGCACTTGGACATGTATCTTTCAAGACTGTTTTTGGAAAATTTTCACTTACATCTTTGTGTTTATGTAATTATGTAAATAATATAGTTTTATCTTTAGTTTGTGCATAACTGAAAACATTCTATATGTATTGTGTTATTCTGTGACTTTTTTAACATCTTAGAGCTCTTTTCAGATAAATGCAGATAGATCCACTTCATTTTTAAAATTCCTGCATAGTGTTCTATATTGTGAATCAACATACCATTTTCATTTTATAAGTGAGGAAGCTGGAGTCCAGAGTGATTGAGAAAGTTGCCTTAGGTCATGTAGGTACACGTTAGCACACCTGAGATTAAGCTACCTCCAGAATTAATGCTTCTTCCACTAAATTAGTGGTTCTTAATTAACCTTTGAGTCTCGGGCTTTTTCTCTTCTTTTCTTTCAATTGAGGTCTCATCTACATACTGTTTTGCTAGTCTGCATGGGTACATTAATCCTAATGAGTTTAGATTTATGATGAGTGGGCTCAATCATACAATAACATATACACATACACACAAATTGTTTTTAAAAAGTAGCGCATAGGGGCGCCTGGGTGGCTTAGTTGGTTAAGCCACTGTCTTTGGCTCAGGTCGTGATCCTGGAGACCGGGGATCGAGTCCTGCACCGGGCTCCCAGCTCTGCAGGGAGTCTGCTTCTCCCTCTGACCTTCTCCCCTCTCATGCTCTCTCTCATTCTCTCTTTCTCTCTCAAATAAATAGAATCTTTTTTTTTTAAGATTTTATTTATTTATTTGAGAGAGAGAAGGAGAGAGAGAGAGAGAGATCACAAGTAGGCAGGGAGACGGAAGCAGGCTCCCCACTGAGCAGAGAGTCCGATGTGGGCCTCGATCCCAGGACCTCAGATCATGACCTGAGCTGAAGGCAGAGGCTTAACTCACTGAGCCACCCAGGCGCCCAATAGAATCTTTTTTATTTTTTTTAAAACATTTTATTTATTTATTTGACAGAGATCACAAGTAGGCAGAGAGGCAGGCAGAGAGAGAGGGGGAAGCAGGCGCCATGCTGAACAGAGAGCCGGATGCGGGGCTCGATCCCAGGATCCTGAGACCATGACCTGAGCTGAAAGCAGAGGCTCGACCCTCTGAGCCACCCAGGCGCCCCAATAGAATCTTTTTTAAAATGCATATATTATGCTCGTATAAAGGTTGATTAAAAACCTTTAGTTTCAAGAATCAGTCTGATTTTGAAGATGAACTATTTTGGTCATTTTTGTACAGTGCTATGTTATTGAACTGCGATGTATGTTTTTTAAAAGGACACTGATGAGGGGCACCATCTGGTACTAACTTTAGCCTTAGCTGGCTTCCCCCTTCTCTCCCCAAAATCCCTTGAACAAGAGTTCTCCGCTGTAAAGATTGGAAAGACCCAGTGATACTTTGGCAGCAGTTTTATTGCTGCATGGAGGTAACAGAAGCAGGCCCAGGTCCTCCTCTCATTCTTCCACACTGTGCAACTCACAGATGGCTCTGAAATGAGAACATTCACTGTTGTGCCTAAAAACTTAGGGACATGGAGAGTCAGATAGAACAAGGGAAAAGAAAATCATAGGTGGGCGCATGAAGAGCCAAGCTGCTCTGTCCAACACCTGTGTAATGTGTGGTTTAACTAAATGTGTCTGAACTACTAAAAGTAAACCTGCTTGACTCACCTTCCAAAGCAGAACAGCACTAAAAAGCTCAGACGTGCATTATCTCATATGCATAGGTTCCACCAGTGGTGAGGAGCTCATTTACAGGATCTCTACTCCTGCATAGTACAATGCATGCACACAGCACATCTAGCCGCTGAAGAGCTACACGGGCCCACCCTCCCAGATCACATGCATGTTACTGGTTGTAGCCCCTTCACCCCTAGGACATCAACACCCCTCAGTATGAAGGTCAGAGGAGTGGGCCCACCTACCATTACAGGTGCTGGCTCTCTCTCTGCTGCAGCTGAGAGGGACACTGGTTTTTGGTTTCTTTGAACCAGTCCCTCTTATTCCCAGTCTGACTAGCTGGTTCCACTGTAGGGCTGGTTCCTCTGTAGGTCTAACTTCCTGGATGCTCTGATCAACCTCGTTTTTCCACCTTCGCTCTGTAAATGTATCCCAGAACCACTACAGCAGCTTCTGTGACAAAAACCAAGAGTAGAATGAAGAAGTAGAAAGATGTCGAGATGACAAATGTGGCACATCTACAGCAGCTCTCCCAGATTGGGGCACAGTAGCTAGTCAGCCCGAAAATGAAAAGTGGAGCTCCATAGCGAGCTCCATAGCTCCATAGCATTATAGCAGGGACGAGAGGATGCACATCTTCAAAGAAGTGGTCGTCGTCATCATAAGTGATGAAGACAGGGGCTCCCACATAGCCTAAAAGGCCAGAATGCGAGCTGCCCCCGACCCTGAAGATGAGGTTGAGAAACTCCAGAAGTCTTGGAGGAGGTGATGCCGCACTGGACCATCCATGGTGCTGGCGGCCCTACGGACACCATGCACTCTCCAAGCAAGGTGGCAGTAGTGGTGGCGGAGCCTAGAGTGGCCTTCATTTCAGCCCGTGCCCCAGCATGTGCCTCGCTCCTCCACGTAGCTGCTGCCTCAGATTTCTTTGAGAAGTCGATGAAATTCCCTCAGGAAGGCACATATTGAGAACTTCTTTGAATATAATTTTATAAGGTTCAGGGATACACCGGCCAGTCTATGGGTCATCTCCTTTCCCAGATCCAGACCCTCTGCCCTCAACTATGCACCACACTAAGGGGTTTGCTCTCTACTTGGCTGATTAGATTCTCTGTTCTGTAGTCCTAAGGGACCAGGATCCTAACTGGCTATTTTTAAAATACTGATCATGGATCTAATTCTTCTCTTGTCTTTGGAGTCAGTAGAGCGTCTTAGACTCACTTGTACTAATGGAGATCAATTATGAGCTTCTATCTTCTTGAAATGGAAGACTCCCAGGCTTCCTTTGAGCTGTGAACTTTTATGTTCCAGGTAGCCACATGGGAGAAGCAGATCTACACATGCTGTCGAGATGGTCTTGTGCGACGCTATCAGCTTTCTGACCTCTGACTCCTTGGAAAAGGATGAAGTTAATGAAAAATATTGGTTCTAATCAACAAAGACATCAGTCCTTCTTAAGGATCATGGCCCCTTATTGTTTGGGGCACCCTTTGGGTGTCACAGAAAGTTAGCTGCATTGGCCCGTGTGGAAGTATCATTCCATGACAAGACCTACTGTGAACTGAGTAAGAAGCTCACACATACTCCCTATATACTCACCCCAACAGCACAGGGCAAGGACATGGATGCTTACACTTTGATCTCATACCATTTGTGTTAAATGTTTACAAGAACCAGAGGACTAAAGCCTGTGCTTTGAAGGAAATAAAGAGAATGTGTTTGGAAGAGTCTGAATTTGAAAAACTTTGTTAAATATTCTTACTCCAGCAAAAAGCCATTCGAGTTGATGGAACTCCTTTCTCGGGCACTTCCTGTTGGCCTACCCGTAGAGAAAGACTGCTTGTTAGCAGTAACTATCCTTTAAGCAGCAGCCTGTGAATGATTCCTATTCAGGTAGGGAACCAACTGTTTCAGTTTTCCTTGGACTGAGGGGTTTTCTGCTATGTGGGACTTTCAGTCCTAGGCAAACTGATAGGGTTGATCAGTCCACATACAGGTAATAAAGTTGAATCCCGTCATTGTAAGGGCAGTGGCTGTCCGAGTGTGGTCCCTTAACTGCTGAATCAGTATCACCTGGGAACTTGATAGAAATAGAAATTCCTAGGCCCCACCTCAGCCCTAAATCAGAAATTCTATGGGTAGAGCCGGCCAGGTGATTCTGATGCATGCTAAAGTTTGAGACCTAGAGGAAGAAATAATAAAGGGCACTTTCGTCATAGCTGGAACCCAGTGCCCATAGGATGGTGAGGCTGGTCTATAGAGGATGAGGCTGGAGAGGTGGGCCGGGCCCACGCAGTGAAGGGGCTCAAGTCCCAAGTAAGGAGCTTGAATTTCATTTGGTTGGCAAGAAACCCACAGAAGAGTTTTAAGCAAGGGTTTAACATGGTCACTTTTTTTCCCCCTAAATATAAAAATGGAGTCATAATGCATGTATTCTGTGTTTTATTTTCACTTAGAATCTCTGAGTTCTTTCAGTACATTAAGACTTTCATCATTCTTTTTAACACTTTCTGGAGTTTTGCATTTTAGAGATTACTAGAGAAAAGGTTTCTTGGACAACACGACACTTGAGCTGAGTAATGTAGGCTAAGGTCTGGATTTATTTAAGGAAGAAGCCAATGTCTGGCTGGGGTAACAGTATGGTTCACAGCATTTTTTTTTTTTTTTTAAGATTTTATTTATTTGTCAGAGAGAGAGGGAGAGAGAGTGAGCGAGCATAGGCAGAGTGGCAGGCAGAGGCAGAGGGAGAAGCAGGCTCCCTGCTGAGCAAGGAGCCCGATGCGGGACTCGATCCCCGGACGCTGGGATCATGACCTGAGCCGAAGGCAGCCGCTTAACCAACTGAGCCACCCAGGCATCCCGATTCACAGCATTCTTAAAGGTATATTCGCATGTATTATTTATAACTTCACTATGACATGCAGGTAGTGAGACTCAGATGAATTGATTGGCCAAGGGTCATAGGGAACAGAAATATTAACACGGTTTATCTTAACTTTAAATCCATTTTTTACTACCTGTTGTATATGCCTAAATTGTGAAAATAAAATAGTCATTGAATATTACTGGTCATCTACTATACTAGGGACTGTATTTATATATTTAATCCCAATGACATTCTTAAAAAGGAAATGGCATTATTTTGTTTTATAGATAAGGAAACTGAGGCTCAAGAAATTAAGTACCAAACCCTTGATTTGGGCCTTGCTTAATTTGTCTCCAAGACTGTGTCTTCTACTACGCTACACGGTCTCAAGACGTCTGGGACTTGACAAGTTCCATTTAAGGAGTGATTTGTGGTAAGGACTGGTAGACCCAAAGGGACATATTCCAGAGCTCAGAAACATTGGATCCAAGGAGATCTGGAGAGAACCTCTTAGAAGTCAGATGAAGAAGACAGGATGGAGGAGGATTGGGTGAGTTCACGCAAGCAGATACGTCTGTGAGTTCCTCTTCCAGGACTTGCTCTTCACTGCCATCAGAGCTGTGATAGTCTGGTTGTAATGGGTGCTGTGACCCTTGAGAGATGCCCTGAAATCTAGATCCAAACAGGAGGAGGGAGGCTAGCTCTTAGGTGACTCAAAGCCTTGTCTACTGTGAATGGAATCTCCCCAGTGTTGGCAGACAGCCTTTTTTTCCCTTTTGGGTTGAGGAGTGCATTCTGGGTAAGGAAGGGTGGACAACCTCCATCTGCAGCAGTACAGGCTCAGGTAAGCTAGACTTTGATTTTTGGCTTTCAGACGCCCCCTTGTGACTTCTTGTGAGAAGTGCATCTATTTCTCTGAATGGAAAGCTGACAGTGGCATCCACTAGCGTGCATGTAATTAGTGCCAGGCACAGTCCTCACAATAGCCTTGCAGACTAAAGGTTTCTTTTTCTTGAACATGTCTCTTTGTGGATAAATTTTATATTTTTATTATTAATTTACTTTTTTTTTAAGATTTTATTTATTTGAGAGAGAGTGTGAGCGAGAGAGAGCATGAGTAGGGCAAGGGGCAGAGGGAGAGAGAGAAGCAGACTCACTTCTGAGCAGAGAGCCCGATTTGGGGCTCGATCCCAGGATTCTGGGATCATGACCTGGGCCCAAGGCAGACGCTTAACCGACTAACTCACCCAGGAGCCCCTAATTTACTTTTCACCTTGAAATCATTTCACACTTGAGAAAAGTTGTAAGGATGTGGTATCTGTTTAACATTTAGGGACTTCCGCCTGTTTTCCAAGTGGCTACACCATTTTACATTCTCAGTGGCAGTGTATACGTGTTCTTATTTCTCCAGGTCCTTGGCAACCCTTTGTCCACCTTTTATCATAATCAGGTGAGGTTAAGTTGGTTAAAATGGTGCCTACCAGGTTTCTCTATGGCAAATTTAGTAGTTTGTGGAGAGCTACTTTGAGACTATATGAATATACTGCTCTTCATCAAACTTGCATCATCTCGCGGCAGCCTTTGTTGATGACTTCTGTCTGAATCAGTTATTCCTACTCTAACTGCCAAATAGTGATTTTATAATTTCATCATTCTTTTTACATTTATAATTGGCTTTCTACTGTGAGACTTTCCCTTCTCCGCCATTTATTTAATTACTGATTCACTCACTCATTCACCATAGGTTTATTAGTATGGACTACACATGGATTCGTATTTTATTTTATGGATTATAATCTATTATTGCTACTATTTATTTTGGTGGTTAATTTTTCTCAGTTGGACCCAGTGGTAGCCCCTTCAAGATGGATCCTATGTCCTTTTTTTTTTTTTAAAGAAAACATTTTATTTATTCATCTGTCAGAGAGAACAGGAGAACAGGAGGAGTGGCAGGTAGAGGGAGAAGCAGGCTCCATGCTGAGCAGGAGCCCGAGGTGGGACTCGATCCTAGGACCCTGGGATTATCACTTGAGCCAAAGACAGATGCTTAACCGACTGAGCGGCCCAGGTATCCTGATGTTATGTCCTTTTGATGTGTTAATAGCATTCTTTTAGCGCTTCCATATTTTCTGATACCACAAGCTATTCAAGTTTCATCTTATAATTTCCCATCCCAGTCCTGGAATCAACTATTTGTCTAGATAGCTCTGGTTCCTTTTAGTGGAGAATGGCATTTGGAAATCAAGATCTGGGCACTATATGTATACTCTTTACTACTAGGGTATTATTGCTTCTAGGCCCTATCAGTGGACAGTACTCTGATGTGGAGTCTCCATTTCAACATCCCTCATTCTGTATATATATTAAAAAAATCATAAATTCACACTGAAGTCCCCTAATTCCAGTCCAACTCCACTGGGATTATTCTAGCCTTCTGCATATAAACTTCCTTCCTCCCAACAGTGAGAATCTACTCGGCTGTCATAATTCTCAATGTTTCACTTGCTCAATACCTCTGTGAGTAAAGAGTGTGGCAGCCCCACAGGCCATCTCCCCTTTCACCCCAGCCCCTGCACACATGGTGTCCCTCAGATAGAGTCTCCTTGTTCCCATGTTCACCTCGGCCAGTCCCAGGCTGAACAAGGCCTTCCCCCAACCCTCTGGGTTTAATTTTTTTAAGACTTTTTTTTTTTTTTTTTTTGACAGAGAGAAATCACAAGTAGGCAGAAGTAGGCAGAGAGGCAGGCAGAGAGAGACAGGGAAGCAGGCTCCCTGCTGAACAGAGAGCCCGATGCAGGGCTTGATCCCAGGACCCTGAGTTCATATCCTGAGCCATAGGCAGAGACTCAACCTGCTGAGCCACCCAGGCACCCCTGGGTTTAATTTTTAATAACATCTTTTTTCTGGTAGTAAGAGTTTAAAAAAAAAGGCCCTACACATGAAAAGACGCTCAATTCCAGTAGTTAAGTGCAAATTAAAACCCACAAGAAAGCTCAGAAATAAAAAAAATAAAATAATGCCATATTTTCACTTTACAAATAGGCAACTGTGGCTAAGAAATCATTCTTTAAGGTCATAAAACTAGTAGCTAATGGACAGGATTTGGAACTTGGGCTCTGACTCTTACCTCAATGCTAAGGAAGCATTTTCTTTTCTTTTTTTTTTATATATATATTTTTATTTATTCATTTGACAGAGAGAGATCACAAGGAGGCAGAGAGGCAGGCAGAGAGAGAGGAGGAAGCAGGCTCCCCGCAGAGCAGAGAGCCCGATGTGGGGCTCGATCCCAGACCCTGAGATTATGACCTGAGCCAAAGGCAGAGGCTTAACCCACTGAGCCACCCAGGTGCCCCAAGGAAGCATTTTCTATACATGCTTTTGTATAGTTGTATTTAATATTTTCACATCTGCCCTGTGGTGGAGTTTATGTTCATAATCCCATTTATTCAAGGAAATAGACATGGGGCCATTAAGTAAACTTGCTTCAGGTCACACAAATCTGAAGTGAGCATAGCAGCATCAAGATATAGTTGCTTTCTGACCACTCAACTTTCTTTTTTTAAACTTCATTTAAAAAACCTTCAGTACAGGGACGCCTGGGTGGCTCAGTTGGTTAAGCAGCTGCCTTCGGCTCAGGTCATGATCCCAGCGTCCTGGGATCGAGTCCCACATCGGGCTCCTTGCTCAGCAGGGAGCCTGCTTCTCCCTCTGCCTCTGCCTGCCACTCTGTCTGCCTGTGCTCGCTCTCTCTGACAAATAAATAAAATCTTTTAAAAAAAAGAAAAAAAAATTAAAAAAAAAACACAAAAAAACCTTCAGTGCAGTATTAAAAAGCAATACAGCCAGCTGGAGTGACAACCAACAGAAAGAGACTGTTAGGGAAGACTCAGGGACCCCACTCCAGCTGCCCCTAGGGGCCAGAGGGTAGGGGCAGACCCAACTGGGAAAGAGGAAAGACTACCCACCAAAATGAACAGGCAGAACAAAACATATAAGAAACATCTGGCTGAACTGAAAAGGGTCTAGGGGAGAGGGAAAGTCCCCATTTTTATCCCAAATGTCCTAGACTTGGGGGGAAGGCTGGCCTCCTGGGGTGAAATGAGCAGGCCCTGTCCCACTCCACACTCCTCTATGGTAGAGTACAGGATGTGCTGGGGGCCACGTGTGTGTATGCTTGGGGAAACACAGGGAAGAGACGAGTAGGGAGGAATGCCCCTCACTGGAATCTTATGAGGGCTGAGAGTAACCCCCTCCAGTTCCTGACTCTGGGGTTTTGGTAGATGGGGGTTGGAATGGGTTGGGGCAGCGGGGAGGCTTGGTGCTCAGCCTAGAAAGCCATCAGGGTCATCATCCTCATAGTGGCCTTCCTGCAGCACTTTAATGTAGTGCTCATAGATTTTCAGGGCTGGGCCCGGGTAGATGGACAGGCCAGTCAGCGTTGTCAGTGCACTGCAGAAAGACTGGCCATTGATATCCCACTCTTCAAAAGCTGTTGCCTGCTTCGGGAAGCTGGCCTCGATAAAATATTCAACCACGTCCATCACTGTCCACTCCAGGGAATCAACCAGCCTCTCTTTGCCCCCCGAAGGACAGCCAAAGGGGGTTCCATCGGCCCCGGGTAGGGCTGGTTTTCCTAACTGACCCCTCAACTTACCCCAAACCTGCAGCTGACTTCTTTTATGTCTTTAATTGATTTCTCTGTCCTTTGGCCCAGCTCCAGAAGGGTGTTTTAACTCCTCCAAATATACCTAAAGTAGGCCTCAAAGAATATGAAATAGCTACTTTAAAGCAGGTCCTCCTCTAAATAGTGTGGTTTCAGAGGACCCAGAAAAGTTCTTAAATATCTCAGTCACTGGGGCGCCTGGGTGGCTCAGTGGGTTAAGCCTCTGCCTTCAGCTCAGGTCATGATCTCAAGGTCCTGGGATCGAGTCCCGCATCGGGCTCTCTGTAGGCAGGGAGCCTGCTTCCTCCTCTCTCTCTCTGCCTGCCTCTCTGCCTACTTGTGATCTCTCTCTGTCAAATAAATAAAATATTTAAAAAATATATCTCAGTCACTAATATCTGAAATGCCATCAAGGGACCCAGTGTTTTCATCCACAGTTTGAGATGAGCTTGATTTTTTAAAAAATATTTTATTTATTTATTTGACAGGCAGAGATCACAAGTAGGCAGAGAGGCAGGCAGAGAGAGAGGAGGAAGCAGGCTCCCTGCTGAGCAGAGAGCCCGATGCGGGGCTCAATCCCAGGACCCTGAGACCATGACCTGAGCCAAAAGCAGAGGCTTTAACCCAGTAAGCCACCCAGGTGCCCCTAGAGATGAGCTTTAAAACGTAGCCCTTTTTTTCCCCATCTGACTGACATTAGATCCTTTTTTTTTTTTAAGAGAGGAGGGAGGAAGAGAGATAGTCTTTTTTTTTTTCTTTTAGAAAGAGGGCATGGTGGGGAGAGAAGCAGAGGGAGAAGGAGAGAGAAACTCAAGTCATAAGCCCAACACTGGCTCAATCTCACCACCTGATTACGATCTGAGCCAAAACCAAGAATTGGACATTTAACTGACTGCACCGAGAGAGAGAGAGAGAGAGAGAGAGAGAATGAATGAATCTTAAGCAGGCTCCACGCCCAGGGTGGAGCCCAACACAGGGCTCCGTCTCAGGACCCAGAGATCAAGACCTGAACCGAAATTAAGAGACACTTAACTGAATGAGCCACCCAGGCACCCCTGGATCCTTTTTTAAGAACACATTTACATTTGAGAGTAGTAAAGGAATAGTACTTAGAAAAGAAGCTCCTGAAGAAGGAGGAGGAGGAGAAAAGGAAGGGTTATAGTGTGGCATTGGCCCAGGGAAAGACCAGTGGACCAGTAGTCCAGATACAAACCCACGCATATATGGAAAGTTTATACATAACGCAGCAGTCAATACAGATTGGTGGGGGAAACAGAGAACTGCTTAATAAATGGTTCTGGGACAACATGATATCAAAAAGAAGAAAGTGATACTATCTTGTACCATATCCCCCCCAAAAAAATGTTCTAGGTGAATTAAAGACTTAAGAGTGAAATGGAGTCTCAGAAGAAAATATAGGTGAAGATCTTTATGACCCTCTACAGAGAATATTTCTTAGACATAAAAAGTGTAACCGAAAAGGAAAATATTGGTAAGTTCTACCCCACTTAAAAAAATGGTAAAAACACAAGCTCGGAAATGAAAGGGGTTTGTATTTTATCTATTTTCAACAAATATAAAACATGAAGAGTCTCCCCTACCCCCCAAAAAAAAAGCCCAGTAGAAAAATGGTCAAAAGAGGGACACCTGAGTGGCTCAGTTGGTTGAGCATGGTTTTGACTCAGGTCATGATCCCAGGGTCCTGGGGTTAAGTGCCACACTGGGCTCCCTGCTCAGTGGGAAGCCTGCTTCTCCCTCTCCCTCTGCCGACCATTCCCCCTGCTTGTGTGCTCTCTCGCTCTCTCTCTCTCTCTCTCTCTCTCTCTGACAAATAAGTAAAATCTTAAGAAAAATGGGCAAAAGACATAAATAGGCTTTCACGATAAAAAAACAAATGGGTTGGGGCACCTGGGTGGCTCAGTGGGCTAAAGCCTCTGCCTTCGGCTCAGGTCATGATCCCAGGGTCCTGGGATTCAGGTCATGATCCCAGGGTCCTGGGATCGAGCCTCGCATCGGGCTCTCTGCTCAGTGGGGAGCCTGCTTCCTCCTCTCTCTCTGTCTGCCTCTCTGCCTACTTGTGATCTCCGTCTGCCAAATAAAATCTTTGAAAAAAAATGGGCAATAAACATGAAAAGACAAAAAAAATGCAAATCAAAGTCTGCAATGAGTTGCTGTTTCACATCTATATTGGCAAACACTTAAAAACTTGACATCAGTGGTGCCTGTCTGGTTCAGTGGGTAGAGCATGCAACTCTTGATCTCAGGGTTATGAATTCAAGCCCCATGTTGGGCATGGAGTCTACTTAAAATAAGACACACACACACACACACACACAAACACGTGTATATGTATATATGTGTACATGTACTTTAAAAGAAAATTAAAAATTTGACATCAAGAATTGGTAAGGATGTACAGGCACCTGGGTGGCTCAGATGTTGAGTGTCTCCCTTTGGCTCAGGTCATGATCCCGGGGTCCTGGGATGGAGCTCTGCATCCAGCATCAGGCTCCCTGCTTGGCAGGAGGCTTGCTTCTCTCTCTCCCACTCCCCCTGCTTGTGTTCCCTCTCTTGCTGTGTCTCCCTCTGTCAAATGAATAAATCTATCTGGTGAGCTGGTTGTTAAATATTTACAAGTACGCCACAGGAGATGCATAATAGTGAAACAATGAGTAAAAGCAAGCGAATACTAAGTAGGTAGAGAGGAGCACATAGGGGCAACATTCCTTCAATAAGGAATGTTCTAATGCTGCTCTTCTGTGCATATAAACTTCATAAGGAAAAGAAAATAAGCAAGGGTTAGCTTGGTGGAAGGCAGGGCCAGTGGTGTGTGTATATATACACACACTGGAGGGTCTGAGAGAGGTAGCTCCAAAGATGAATGTGAATGTGAGAGAGAGAATGGTTAGTTGGGGCAGTTGCAAGCATGCTCTTCATCATGCTCAAGCATTCTGAGAAGCAAGAGGCAAGGGGGTTGGTGTGCCCTGGTAGGAGAGATTAGGGTAGATGGGGCGAGAGCAGATCACCGCATGCCTGTGTGCCAGGGTCAGCAGTTCGGATTAACTGTGGGCAATATGTGGGCAAAAGTCTTGGCAGGGGAGAGGCAAAGTGGGCAGGATAGTGAGGAAGTTGGGAAGGCTTTGCTGGAAAGTGAAAGCCAAAGCAAGACCATGGCTCTGAGGAGGAAGAGGCTTAAGAGGTGCCTAAGATGTAAAACAGACGGAGCTTAGTGACTGATTGGATGTGGGATGTGGAAAACAGGACACTTCTGCCCACAAGGAGGTAGAACAGAATTCCCCACTCTTTAAGGGTGGGTCATGAAATGACTTTCTTCTAAGGAGTACAATCCAGAAAGGAGGAAATAAAAGTAACTTTACAGTGGAGAGAAAACTGACAATGCTACCTCAGCAGGTGAAGGTCATCATTGCCAGTGACGTCATGTTGATAGTGGGTACCTTTGATATGTTGGGATGAGAATGGCATTTCACCTCTGTGGTCTTCCTTCCAGAAGCCCCTAGACTCAGTCTAATCACAGAAATATATCAAGCAAATCGTGACCGGTACTCCATATTAAACTATCAAAGTCATCAAAAAACAAGAAAAGTGAGAAACAGTTTTAGCCAGCAGAACCCTAAGGAAACCTGACAACTAAAGGTAATGTGGTATCCTGGTTGGAATCCTGGAATAGAAAAAAAAAAGACATTGGGTTAAAAACTAGGAAATCTGAAAGTATGGACTTCCATTATAAATGAGGTATCTGGAGGAAATAAAACTAAAAGGCAACTTACTGAATGGGAGCAGATATTTGCAAATGATATATCTAATAAAGGGATAATATCCAAAATATACAAAGAATTGCTAAAACAAGACCCAAAAAACAAATACTCCTATTAAAAAATGGGCAGAAGCCATGAACAGACATTTCTCCACAGAAAACATGGCCAACAGACACATGAAAAGTTTCTCAACATCACTCATCATCAGGGAAATGCAAATCAAAACTATGATGAGGTATCACCTCACACCTAAATTGACTAAAATTAACAACACAAGAAACAAGTGTTGGCAAGGATGTGGTGAAAAAGGAGTCCTCCTGCACTGTTGGTGGGAATGCAGCCACTATGAAAAACAGCATGGAGGTTCTTCAAAAAGTTAAAGTTAGGGATGCCTGGGTGGCTCAGTTGGTTGGACGACTGCTTTCAGCTCAGGTCATGATCCCGGAGTTCCGGGATCGAGTCCCGCATCAGTCTCCCAACTCCATGGGGAGTCTGCTTCTCCCTCTGACCTTCTCCTCGCTCATGCTCTCTCTCACTGTCTCTCTCAAATAAATAAATTTTAAAAATCTTAAAAAAAAAAAGTTAAAGTTAGACAAACCATAAGAGACTCTTAATCTCAGGAAACAAACTGACGGCTGTGGAGCAGAGGGGGGTGAGAGGGATGGGGGTGCTGGGTGATGGACACTGGGGAGGGTATGTGCTATGGTAAGTGATGTGAATTGTGTAAGACTGTTGATTCACAGACCTGTACCCCAGAAACAAATAATACATTATATGTTAATAAAACACATGTATGTATATATGTGTGTACATGTATACATATATATGTATATCTGTGTGTGTAAGAAAGAGTATATACACACACACACACATACAAAAAAGTTTAAAAATATGGGGTGCCTGGGTGGCTCAGTTATTAGGTGTTTGCCTTCAGCTCAGGTCATGATCCTGGGCTCCGGGGATTGAGCCCACGATCGGGCTCCCTGCTTGGTGGGAGGCTTGCTTCTCCCTCTCCCACTTCTCCTGCTTGTGTTCCCTCTCTTGCTGTCTCTCTCTGTCAAATAATAAATAAAATATTTTTAAAAAGTTAAAAAATAGACCTACCTCATGATCCAGTAATCGCACTGCTGGGTATCTATCCAACAACTACAGAGACACTAATTCAAAGAGATACATGCACCCCTGTGCTTATAGTAGCATTATTTACAATAGCCAAATTATGGAAACAACCCATGTACATGAATAGATAACGAAGTGGTGTATTTATGCAACAGAATATTGTTCAGGCATAAAGAAGAATGAAATCTTGCCATTGGCAACAACATGGATGGAGCTAGGAAGTATTATGCCAAATGAAATAAGCCAGTCAGTTTAAATCAAATACAATATTGTTTCACTCATATGTGGAATTTAAGAAACAAAACAAACTAACATGGGTGGGAGTAAACGAGAGGCAAACCAAGAAACAGATGCTTACCTATAGAGAACAAACTGATGGATACCAGAGGGCAGATGGTGGAGGGATGGGTGAAACAGGTGTTGGAGATTAAGGAGGGCACTTATTGTAATGAGCACCAGGTGATACACGAATTATTGAATCACTGTATTGTATACCTGAAACTAATACAACACATTAAACTATAGTGCAATTAAATTAAAACTTAATAAATAAATGTCACTAAAATGAACATTGGAAAAAAATCCCAATGTATCAATATTGATTATTATTTGTGATAAGTATACCTTACTCATGTAAGCCATTAATAGTACAGGAAACTGGGTGTGGGGTATATGGGAATTCTGTCTTCCCAACTTTTCTGAAAATCTAAAACTATTCTAAAATTTAAAACTTATTTTTAAAAAAATCAGCTAGATGCATTTGTTCTGAAAAGTTTTTTGGTTTTTTTTTTTAAGATTTTATTTATGAGAAACAGTGTATTGGAGTGGGGGTGGTGGGGCAGAGCGAGAGGGAGAAAGAGTCACAAGCCAACTCTGACTCCGCACTGACCCTGGAGCCCCAATGGGGCTCATTCTCATGACCTGAGATCATGACCTGAGGTGAAACCAAGAGTCGGACCCTCAACCAACTGCCCCACCTAGGCATCCCTGTTCTGAAAAGTTTTAATTAAAACCAATTGCTACTTTCCTTAAAAACTGAGTTGAGAGTTACTGAGTTGAGTGACCTTTATCAGGGTCACAGAATCAGCCCCTATTCTTCTAATTCTTCTCTTGGCTCTTCTGTTAGGCAGAACTGATCAGGTGGTTTACTTGGGCAGGAAGGACTACCACTCCCAGAGTGCCCCTGTGCTGTTGTCAGGAGCAACCAGAGAATGCAGACTAACAGCCCTCTTGGAGTCGGGATTATACAACTGGGTGCCTTGCCAGGCAGCCATGGGCCAGGACTATTACTCCGTGCTCGAGGTCACTCGCAATTCAGAGGATGCCGAGATCAAGAAGGCGTAAGTGGGGGGCGGGAGTGAGGCTTTAGGGGAGTGCCAGGAAGGCTCCATCTTTATCTTCCAAACTGAGCTTTCTTGCACAGTTTAGGGCAGGCAAGATAAACCTTGTTCCTTCTCTTGCTTCTTGTTTACCTATACTCTAGGTTTGGGCTGGGTCAGAGTTCCCAATCCATCGTCCTTTACCTCCTAAACCCTGTCTCTCTTCCTGCTCATCCTGGTTTTCCTAGCAATAAAAGTCAGGACAAAGGAGACATTTGAACTTTATTCTGATTATGGAGAACCAAAGGATTGAAAAAAGGAGAGTGACGTGACCAGATGGGTGTGTTTCAAATTTTATTCTGGCCATCAGATGAGTTTGGGTTTTTTTTTAAGATTTTATTTATTTATTTGAGAGACAGAGATCACAAGTAGGCAGAGAGGCAGGCAGAGAGAGAGGAGGGAGCAGGCTCCATGCTGAGCAGAGAGCCCGATGCGGGGCTTGATCCTAGGACCCGGGGATCATGACCTGAGCCGAAGGCAGAGGCTTTAACCCACTGAGCCACCCAGGTGACCCTCAGATGAGTTTTTATGCTGAACTGCATTTCTCAATACTTCCATCAGGTCTTGGGGATTTTATGGTCCATTTCCAAAAAAGTGTAGGATGGGAGTCAGCACATTTTTCTGAAGGAAAAAAAAAAGTGTTTTTTGGGGGCACCTGGGTGTCTCAGTCAGTTAAGCATCTGACTTGATTTCAGCTTGGGTCGTGATCTCCAGGTCATGAGATTGATCCCTGCGTCAGGCTCCACACTAGGTGTCAAGCCTGCTTGGGATTCTGTCTCTCCCTCTGCTCCCACCCCCCCCACACACACCCTGTTTGCTCACATGTGCACTCTCTCTCTCTCTCAAAAAAAAAGTGTTTTTTTAAATGAATATTTATTGAGTGCCTACCCTATGGTTAGGTGCAGTGGTAGAAGCTGGAGATATGATCATGAATCAGACAGATAAGTAGCTTGATTTTGTTGATGAATTCAGATAATGAATAAGTCATAAATGTGATGAATGTTACAGAAGGGCAAGTACAGAGTGTTGTGGAAGCTTATTTTAGAAGTAGACCCCATTCAGGGGCTGTCATGATAATCAAGGCTGACAATGAAGCTTAGGTGCGCCTGGGTGGCTCAGTGGGTTAAGCGTTCATCTTTAGCTCAGGTCACGATCCCAGGGTCTTGGGATCAAGCCTCACATAGGGCTCTCTGCTCAGGAGGGAGGCTACTTCTCCCTCTGCCTCTGCCCCTCTCCTTGCTTATGTGCTCTCTCTCTCTCTCAATCTCTCTCTCTCAAATGAATAAATAAGATCTTTTTTAAAAAGAAAAATGATGAAGCTTGAAGCAGGACAGTGGGCTGGTGAGAAGAGAGAGAATGGAGTTGGCTCTTTTTTTTTTTCTTCAAGATTTTATTTATGTATTAGACAGAGATCACAAGTAGGCAGAGAGGCAGCCAGAGAGAGAGGGAGGGAAACAGGCTCCCCGCTGAGCAGAGAGCCCGATGCGGGGCTCTGATCCCAGGACCCTGAGATCACTACCTGAGCTGAAGGCAGAGGCCTAACCCACTGAGCCAATCAGGCGCCCCTTGACTTGGCTCTTAATCAGATCTTTGGAGTGTAAGGAAAAAGGGAGGAATCTGAGATAATACAATTAAGGTTGGGTAGTGATACATTTATTGAATGTATAGATTCTGTTCTGAAAACCTTCCATCATTATTTCATTTAATCCTTACAACAACCCTGAGAGGTAGGTGCTGTTATTATCCCAAGCCCATGTGCCTAGTAAACAGCAGAACCAGTATCTGGACACCAGGCCTACTGTGGTCCAGGTCCTGTAGGGCATTAATTGTGGGGTAAGTGGAAAGAGTCTACAGTGTGGCTGAGAAACAAGACACAGACTCATGAGACAATTACAGAATAATTCAGGACAATGTGTGATGTCACCCACAGTTGAGAGCATCTCCTTGGCCAGTGGGATCCATCTAAGGAGAGGTCACAAAGAGTTGTTGGAGTGCAGAAAAGTAAGCCAAACTTAAACACTAGAAACACCCAGATCTGAATCCAGGTTCTCCTACCCGCTAGCTGTGCGACATGGACAAAGTGACCTCTCTGAGCCTCCGTTTTCCCATCTCTAAAATAACAGTAACAAACAGGGGCACCTGGGTGGCTCAGTGGGTTGGGCATCTGCCTTCAGCTCAGGTCATAGTCCTGGGTCCTGGGATTGCCCCTCACTAGACTCCCTGCTCAGCAGGGGGCCTGCTCCTCTTCCACTCTGCCCCTCCCCCTGCTTGTGCTCTCTCTCGTGCACTCTCTCTAATAAGTAAATTCTTAAAAATTAATAATTATAAAGGTTGTTCTAGTATTAATATGGGATTGTATGAGATAATGAACACGAAATGCCCAGCAATCATTTGCCCCAAAACCACATCCTATAGAGTGATTAAAAGGACCACGTGTATTTCAAACAATAGCTCTTAACCCTTCTCTCTTGTAACAGTTTTAAGAGATGAGTGCCATACAGGAGTACCTAGATTTCTTACCTCCCGCTCAAAATGCTGAATGTATATAATGAAGAAAAGCACCACGATGATTCCTAATTGCCTAGCTGTTTCCCTTCTCAGTGTCTCTCATTTAGTCTCAGCTGCTACATCGGAGCTGTGACTCACCTCTGTCTTGGCTACTCAGTAAAACAGTGATGGTTGTAAGTAAAACTTACAACTACTCAAGTTTATATGAAAACAGAACTCTTCTCAAACCCACTTACTTTTACTCATCGATAGAATATTCTTTCAGTTCTCCCTGTAACTGACTTTGGCCTTTGTAACTGAGAAGGGCTGGTTTCAAAGCCTCAAGGAGGTCGTGACAATTGTCTTCAAGTCTCTGAAGGTAGAACAAGCCGATACTCTCTGTAAGGCCTCCAGGGGCCGAGTTAGGACCTTCAGACTTACAGGACCGCAGGCCTCACTCAGTAAGATGAAATGTTGCCTCAAAGTCAGAGCGGTCCCTCCCTGAGGTGCGCTGCCTTGTGGGACAGTTACTTCGGGTCATTCATTTACTCCCTACTGCTCAGAGCTAGGCACCAGGGACACAGAACCAGACACAGTAACTCAGGGAAATCACGCTAGTGGGGGAGACAAGCCAGTCAATAACCAGCTGGAGCACCAAGTACTAAGTTTAGGGATGGAAGGCACTGGGGACTCGGAAAGGGGATTCTAACCCAGAATGGAGGCTGCAGTTAGGGAAGGCATCCTGGAGGAGTTGAACCTGAGCTGTGTGTTGAAAGATGAATGAGGGGCACCTGGGTGGCTCAGTGGGTTAAAGCCTCTGCCTTTGGCTCAGGTCATGATCCCAGAGTCCTGGGATTGAGCCCCGCATCGGGCTCTCTGCTCAGCAGGGAGCCTGCTTCCTCCTCTCTCTCTGCCTGCTTCTCTGTGACCTCCATCTGTCAAATAAATAAATAAAATCCTTAAAAAAAAAAAAGAAAGATGAATGAAAATGTGCCAGTGGGAGATGGGAGGAACTGGAGAGGGGTGAGTGTTACAGGTGAAGGGAATAGAATGTCAAAGACATGAGCAATGCAGTGTGGGGAGTTTGGAGCCTGGGAAGAAGGTCAGGAGAGGTCATGGGAGTGGAAAGAGAGAGCTGTGAGTAAGAAGGCCAGAGAGAGAAGCAAAAGCTTGACTCTCAGAGATTTGGATTTTTTTTAATATTTTTATTTTTTTTAAAGATTTTTATTTATTTATTTGATGGAGAGAGATCACAGTAGACAGAGAGGCAGGCAGAGAGAGAGAGAGGGAAACAGGCTTCCTGCTGAGCAGAGAGCCCGATACGGGACTCAATCCCAGGACCCTGAGATCATGACCTGAGCCGAAGGCAGCGGCTTAACTCACTGAGCCACCCAGGCGCCCGAGAGATTTGGATTTTATGCTGAAGACAAAGGGGAAACCAGTGGAGGATTTAGGCCAGAGAGTGACTTGGTCAGGGGGCAGCACACCAAAAGGCCTGGGAAGGGGGAGCACTAGAAACAGGAAACCGTGGTTCTGCAATAGTTGTAGGGTTGAAGAGGCAAGAAGAGAACATTGGGGAGAAAGAAAAACCGACGTGCCTTGGTAACGGGTGGGCTGGGGGTGGAGGGGACAAAGAACCTGGGAGTTGATAACGTTCAGTTTTTTGGCTGCAGTGCCTGGGTAAGTGGGCAAAAAAATGAGGGAATGAAAATGTGTTTGTATTCGGGCTCATTGAGTTTGTGGGGCCTGTGGGACATTGGAGAGGAGATACCAAGATGGTGCTGGGAGCTGGGCCCTCTGAACTGCATCAGTAGACATCCTGGGGTCAGACTTCCTGATGCAGCAGGCTGAAGAGACCCCAAGGCAGGTGATTGGGAGGGAGGAGAGAGGGGATGGGGTCTTTATTCCCAGCTCCCTTCCTAGGAGGGCCCTTCAGGTTGGCTATGTTCCTTAACTGAAGATGATGGCTCCTGCCAAGGGCCCCCTCCACACATTCTTCCGTGGGATGTCATTAACTTCTCCCTCCCCTCACTCCTATAGGCTCGGGGGTGTCAGGGTCCCTCAGGGCTCCTGACCTCGGGCTACAGCACTGTCCCCTATGGTTATCCTATCTCCCACACTTTGGTGAGTGGTCCCTTTATCAATTCCACAAATCACCCAGTCCATGCCAGCTCTTTCCTCCCGGACTCTGAGAGTACAGATTTTCAGATGCTGTAGGTGCTGCCTCCCTTGAGTGGTGGGATGGGGCAGCTACGGAAGCTGGGCAGGGAATGGGCACAGAAGCAGGAGACAGTCAGAGGGCCTGATGTGCTGAGTGCCTCTCTGTGCTCAGCCCTTTGACGCCTTATTTTACCTGATCTTCCCAAGAAGCCCAGGGGTCAGTTCAGACATCAAGACAGGATTCGATGTGCAAGAAATTTTTGGGGGAGGCCCGTGTGAGGGTCAAGGGGGAGCAGGAGTGGGCAGGGAGGGCCTTCAGACCCCAGTGCAGGTCTGATGCCTGGGGTGGGAGAGCTGGGTGGGGAGGGCCGTGGAGTCGGCTGGAGAAAATGCTCAGCCCAGCCGATCGGCAAGAGTTCCGAGGCAGAGGTTGTAGGTTGGAGGGGTCCTGTGTCCCACAGGGAGGCACCAGCACGAACATCCCCACCATGCTTGGGCCCTAGCTGGAGCAGGTGGAGGAGGGGTAGCTTCAGCACAAACACCGAGGGCGGGCAGCTACACTTTCTCCCCACTGGGCCCTCTTCAAGGGCATCTGAGCCACGGGCCGCCTTGGCTCGTCTGCTGGCAGTGGACAGCAGAGCCAGCTTAAGCCATGGCCTGCACCTCGGGTCCGTTTCAGCTGCTATGACGGGTATGAATCCTCCCTCCTCCAGGTACCGGAAACTGGCCCTGAAGAACCACCCGCTCAAGTCCAGCGAACCATCTGCAGCAGAGACGTTCAGGCAAATAGCAGAGGCCTATGATGTGCTGAGCGACCGTGAGTGACTCCGCTCTCTTCTTCAGGTCTCGGGTGTTGGGCTTTCTGAGGGGGCCCAACGGAGAGGAGGCATTCTTCTTCCTGCCCGGAGTCTGGACAAACTTAGAAAGAAAATAGCACGAAGAATTAGTCGCCTATCTCAGTAGTCCCGAGATAAGGCTGACATGGCATGGGGAGCCCTTGGATTAAGCTGATCTGCTCAGCTGGTCTCGGGGGGGGGGGCAGGACCTGGTGCAGGTCCCCACAGCCCCCACACTCACCCTGAGCCCGCAGGGATGCGCACAGTGAGATGCTTGCTGCCAAGGCAGGAAGGCGAGGCTGAGGCTGGTGTGCCCCTTTACTCTTCCTGGACGGCCAAGGAGAGCATGTCTATAAAGGGGCATGGAGAGGCTGGTAATTCAGAAATCTCCTGAAACCAGTATAGAAAGCGATTCCTTCCTTCTGCCCTGGGCAGTACCTGCATGGACATCCCTGAAGTCTTGTCCCAGAGACTAGTTACAGATCCTGTGCTGAAGAATGGCCAGATCACAAAGGTTTCTCTGGTCCCGAGTTCTCAGGACTTTGGAGTCCTTAGACTGTAGGAGTTCAAAGCTCTAGAATTTGGGAACTCTAGAATTCTTGGATTCTAGAATTTCAAGGTGCTAGGATTCTACCTGCCCCAGATAAAACTGTATTTGTGATGATGAGTTTAGCCAAATTCCAGGACCATATCCTGACTGTTAATCTCTAGATTCCTCCTCCAGTCCTCCCCCACAGTTCTGGCTCCTCTCCAGGCTACAGGCCCATACCTAGATGCACCCACCATGAGATTCTGCACCTGACTTTTCAGATCTCCTTCCAAAGACTTCCAGACAACAGGCACGTTAGAAATAAGGTTGCTTTTGCCTCTTTCTCTCCACCCTGTGTTCATCTACTTCCCAGCCCAGTAGCTATCTTGGTCCCCGAGACCGGTCCCTTCCTCAAGGTGCAACATGTCCACAGCTGTGAAAAGAGGCATCTACGACAAGTTTGGAGAGGAGGGCCTGAAGGGCGGGATTCCCCTGGAGTATGGAGCCCAGACGCCATGGACCACTGGTTACGTCTTCCACGGCAACCCTGAAAAGGTTTTCCATGATTTCTTCGGAGGAGACAACCCCTTTGGTGGTAAGAGGCCCCACCTCCCCACTTGTCTACAGGGAAAGGACAGAGCTATAAAAGGTTTCTTTTCTTTGAATCCTTTTGTTTATTTAAGAAATAGATATAGTGCCTGATTAAAAAAAATTGTATTAAAGAAGAAATAAAGTCCAGCCTTTATTCCTTCTCTAGAAGCAGCCACTTACTGCTAACAGTTTATGTATCCTTCCAGAAATTTTCTGTGCATTTATGAGCATATATTTATGTTTACATAAGCCTTTTACCTAATTAAGGAAAGAGGACCATATTGTACACGCTGAGTTTTTTTCACTTAGTGTATCTTGGAGATGATCTTATTATGTACCATATTGTATACAGATCTGTTTCATTCATTTTGATAGCTGCATCAGATTTCATTATACAAGCGTGTGTTAGTCAGCTGAGTACATGGATGGGTGTGGGAATGATCCCACATCCCGACAAACTGACAAAGAGCTGATTTCTGAGGCTCAGGGTCATCTTGCAAGGACAAGTCACCCTTAGACCTGTCTTCCTGGCTTCAGTTATGCGACTCAGAGAAGCTCGGTTTCACTGCCTATCCCCCTGTAGCCTCTCTGCCTGGCTATACCACCGCCTTTCTGCACTTCAGAAGTTCTCTTTTCCTTTTCTCCATGTTAATAACAACTGAGCTACAGCTCACTGTCTGTCTACCTCTGGGCCCCCTCTCACCCTGCATTGCCTCCTCCTGTCTGCCAGAGGGAGCTAAGTTCATCATGCATGTGTGACTGGACAAAGCAGGGGACTCAGGGTCAGGCCTGTTTCAGATCCACACGCTGCCACTTACGAGCTGTGTGGTTCTTGGCAAATCCCTTCACCGCTCTGAAACCTCAACTTCCTTCCTGGTAAATGGCTATACTAGTCCTTTCCTCACCCATCATCATCAAATGAGATAACGGGCTTTATAAAGCCATTATGAACATGGGCTCTGCAGACTGAAAGATACTGTACAATGGATCTGTCTCTCCCAGGGACAGGCGCATGGAAAAGAGAGAGGCAGCTTGGAGGAGCCAACCCAGAACTTATAGGAGCATCGCTTACAAGGTTTGGGGTCCCTTGAGCAGTGCTCAGAAGCTATACTGCCGGGATGCCCGGGTGGCTCAGTTGGTTAAGTGGCTGCTTTCGGCTCAGGTCATGATCCCAGGATCCTGGGATCAAGCCCCACATTGGGCTCCTTGCTTGGCAGGGAGCCTGCCACTCTGCCTGCTTGTGCGTGCTCTCTCTCTCTGACAAATAAATAAAGAAAATCTTAAAAAAAAAAAAAAAAAAAAAAAAAAGAAGCTCTACTGCTTCAGTGCTTCACCCCAGGGATTCTCGGGTCCCATCTCCCTGCAGGCCCAAGGGACGAGTCCTTCCTCTGACCTGGCTACTGGGGTGTGTATAGCCCCATACACCATAGCTGCAGGGTGAACGAATGAATTCAGTGATACAAGAGGGGACCAGGTGATTCACTGGCCTCTTGATTTGTTAGCACAGCACAGCAGGGCACACATTACAGTGGGGCCTTGCCCTAAAAATCTGAATTATGATAGCAACCTAGACTCTACACAAAGGGCTTCACATGTAGTGATAAGCAGAGTGGTTCAGGGCACAGGTTCTAGAGTCACACTGTCCGAGTTCAGGTGGACTGTGGGGCTGTGAGCATTTTCTTTGGCCTCTCTGCCCCGTGAGAGAACTGTGTGAAGCGCTGACACTAGCTCCCACTGCAGAGTAAGCTCTCAGCAACGTCTAGCTCTTCTTCATCATCTTGTTATTTAATCCTAATGGTAGAAGGCAGATCAGGCATTATTATTCCAACCCAAGCACAGAAAAACTGGAACCAAACTACTACAGAGCACTTCAAGAGGAGGCAAGGGCTCTTTGGACTGGGATGGAAGGGCAGCAAGAGGGGTTATGGGTATAGAGCTGGGCAGGGAGAAAAGAGACTGAAGAAAAAAAAAGTTTGGTAAACTCTCAAATTTGTAAGGAACCACCCCGGCCCCAGCCCTTTGTCAGCTGCTGACTTCATAGAAACTTGAGTCTGGGGTCTCTTGTGGTATTGGGCTGGGCTGTACATGAGGGAAAGGGGAACCTGGGGAAGGGTAGGAAGGACTAGAATGCTTATTATGACTCTCCCAGCGGCCAGCTAACCGCAGGAGTCATTTCTGGCATACCAGGAGCTGCCACCAGAGGGCACTCCTCTCCCTTCTGAGACAGCCAGCCTCGCGGGGTATTTCCCAAGTTTAGGGGGAAAGGAGTCAGGAGAGTGTGGGTCTATCCAAACACGGTGGGGTGGGAGGTTTGAAGCAGTGAGAAGTGGCAAGAATTGATAATCATTGGATCTGCAATTGAGGATAACTTTTTGACCTGGCCTAACAGTCTGAGTCTGCAAGGTGGGAATGAGATGCTGGGTATTACACTTGGGGACTGAAGAAGTATGTGTGAAGGTGTCTATGCATCCAGGTCCCTGGAAACAGCCTCTCTTACTCCTCTCCTCTCTCCACCTCCTGCAGAGTTTTTTGACGCAGAAGGAAAAGAGGTAGATTTGAACTTTGGGGGGCTCCGGGGCCGAGGAGTCAAGAAACAGGACCCCCCAATTGAACGAGACCTCTACCTATCCCTGGAGGACTTATTCTTCGGCTGCACCAAGAAAATTAAGATCTCCCGAAGGGTGAGTACTGGGCTTGCTCCTACTGGGAGCCACTACCTATTCCATCCAATCTTACAAGTAACCTCCTCTCTGTCCTCACTGGAGACCTCAGGTATGGTCTCTGATGGAATCATGAAATCTCAAGTTTGGAGACCTAGGATAATAGAATTCTAGAATCTGACGTTGGAAGGGACAATCAAAGGTATTAGTTCCATTCTATCTTGTGCAGGAATCTCCTCTCCAGTGTTCCTAACTGGGACAGAGTCTTTCCTTTCCTCTCAGTTCATCCTCATCCCTGTGGGAAGTTGGGCTCTGAATGCGCAGAGTCTCCCGTGAATTCTGCCCTCTGGGCATTACCAGACCATACCCCCAGGGCTTCATCAGTGTGTAAGCCTCATGAGGAAGAAGAAACAGTGTGGGCATAGAGGGTGGGCTGCAGGACAGTCCCCAAGGAGTCTGATTGAAGACCTTCAGTGCCCCAGGGTACAGTCAGTCCTCGGGTTGGCCTGTCCCGCGGCCCAGCCCTATGCTAGGCACACAAGCAAGACCTCTTAACACCTTTCCCCAGAAGAGGAGATGCCAACAATGGCCATGCTTTCCACGGATGGCACCCGTCTGGGCATGTGATCAGGGAATGGATGGATGACGTAATAGGGAATGCTCGAATATGCTGACCTCTGTGATCTTTCTCCCTTCATGATTAAGAGACCTCCTCCCAGAGCCTCATGGCCAGAGCCTCTGGGTTTGGAGAGAGGACCTGGGTATGTGTTCACTATGCATTTGTTAGTGGCCAGGGCCACGTGATTTCTAGGGCAGGAGTTGGGGGATTGATCAACTAACTCATGGTGACCACTTGGCATCTCAAACCCCAGCCCTATGACATAGCCTGTCATCCTGGAATTAAAAGTCCTTGGTTCCAGTGAATGGGTGAGAGTGGGAATGGCTCTGGGAATGTTCTCCCTGTTGCTAGAGGAATGATCCTGAGCACAGAAACCCTGTAATTTATTTCTCATGTGAAAAGGCCAGCCGGGAAATCCCCAGCAAACCTCTCCCCACCCCCCTCGCCCTCTGGCTGCAGGTGCTGAACGAGGATGGGTACTCCTCTACCATCAAGGACAAGATTCTCACAATTGATGTGAAACCTGGTTGGAGGCAGGGCACACGGATCACCTTTGAGAAGGAAGGGGACCAGGTGAGAAGGAGGGAATTGACTAGGATCCATCCTTAACTAGTGTCAGTCACCTGGGCTTGCTCATGGAGTGGGAAGACTGAGGGGGAAGGAGGCAATGCTTTCTCCTGCCCCTGTGAACCCTAGTCTGGTAGGGAGACCAGTCTGCAGAGTGGGTGAGATGATCCCCAAAGTCCCTTACAGGCGACAGAGCCTCACCATACCTCTGTGAGTGGATACTCAGGGCTTTTCCCCATTTTGCAGAATAAGAAATTGAGACCCAGAGAGGGAAGGGATTTGCCCAGGGCAAGAGCACAAGAGCTCTCTCTTCCTGCTTTTCTTCAGAGCTTCTGAATAAACCCTAACTACAGGAGCTATTCAGAAACAACTTATTAATAATAATTTTAATACCATGTAATATCTTAATGGTAATTACTTATTTAAATAAAAATATAAAATTATTGTTCAAGGCATGCTGTATCCTTAAGTCTGAGAAGAGGCAGAGTGATGGTGTTTTCAGACCTGAAAGAGATTAATTCCTCGGCTGATACTTCTTGCTCCCTTTCTCACCTGTAAAACATCTACTTCCAAAACACTCCCTTCAGGACCCTGCTGTAATGCTCCCAGCTGTGGGCAGCGTCTCCTGACCTCCCCACCTAGGTTAGGGCCTCTCTGGTCTCCCGCCTCTGGGTTCCCTTTATCATAGTCCGGAGCAAATGCTGAGGACTGTGGTCCTGTCGCCGCCCCCAGTTAATGAAGCCTGGCAGGACAGAGGCTTGTTGAAAGTTGTCTTCAAATTTGCAGCTCAGAGTTTTGCCCACCACCTGAGGAAGGCCCTGTCCCCCTCCAGCTGAGTGAATCCTTTTGGGCATGCTCAATAGAGGAGAAGTATCTGTGGGGGCTGGATTCACCCGAGTAGGCTTCTCAGAGGAGGGGTTATGGAAACAAACTGTAAAGGTCCTTCCAGAAAACCTGGTTTAATCTCTTCATTGTTCAGCTGAAGACATGGAGACCAGTAGAGGCAGGAACTTGGCCAGTGGCACACAGCCAATTAGCCCTTGTCAACCCTTAGCCTCCTCTGCCCAGGGCCCCAACATTATTCCAGCCGACATCATCTTCATCGTAAAGGAGAAGCTACACCCTCGCTTCCGCAGGGAGAACGACAACCTCCTTTTTGTGAACCCCATTCCCTTGGGCAAGGTAAGTGGGCAAAGTAGAGGAGAAGAGGTGAGCAGATGAGAGTGAGCAAGCCGGCCGCATTCTGCATTGCCCCCACTGCGTGGGGTAGGCCTTCAGAACGTGAGGAGAGCACGTAGAATCTTTGTGGTGTCTTCAGGGCCCCTCTGTGTCCTCAGAGTCCAAGCGAATAGCACCGGCCTAGGCTTTGCCTTCCCTCCCCCACCGCACCTCAGGCAGTCAGCCAGCCAGTCCCGCCACCTGGTCCGTTCAGCTCTCAGTCTGGGTGTGAGCACCTGCGTCTGCCCAGGAGCCCTCTGGCGGCTCTCCCGCCTCCCTTCCCAACTTCTCTAGGCTCTTCCCCATACTTATCGGACTGTGCCACTGGCTTGTCTCAGCATCTCCTATGACGTTCAGGGCCCTCCACACCCTGCCCCTGCGGATGTCCCCCCCCGTGCACTCCGACCACCGTGCCCCTCGGAGCTCCTGCCTGTTCACACCTCCGGATTCTTGTTTGTGCTACGCCCTCTGCGTGGAATGCTGTATCCACCTGGTCTCCCTGGCAAGCTCCTTCTCCCCCTTATCAACCGCCACCACAGGGCCGCCCTCCTGTCCCACTCCAAAATGGTTCGGGGGCCTCTCCTTGGCTCCTGCAGACTCCTTGACTTCACTCTATCGTAACATATGTGATCCTCAGTCTTACTTAGCAGATCGAGCTCCTGCGGGCAGGTAGTTAGTTGCCTGGCTCGCTCTCCTGTGAGTCCTTGAACAGCCTTGTGCCTCCTTGGGGCAGGGCTAAGGGCCTGGCACTGAATAAGCTCAGAAAGTGCCTTCTAAACAGAAAGGTCAAGGTGACCTCCCCCACTCCCACCTTTGGCCCTCATGTCCCCTAGGCCCTGACCTGCTGCACCGTGGAGGTGAGGACCCTAGATGATCGTCTGCTCAACATCCCCATCAATGACATTGTCCAGTGAGTGCCTCTGCTTGGGCCCCAGTTAGCAGAAGGGCTGGTCTGGGCCTCGGAGGGTAGTGGCACGCTGGGCAGCCCCGTGCCATTCAGTCCTGGCCAGAGAGACCTGAAATCCAGCCCCACCTCTGGCCAAGCTGCAGTCACCTGGTAAACGGGAGTGACTTTTTCTAACTTGCACGAGGCCACTTTAGAGCCCAGAGGGTCCCCGTGTTGGGCAACCTTGGTTGCCTTCCTCCTCCTGAACCTCTCAATAGTGTTCTGAGTTGTATTCCTTAAGTCCTTTCCAGGAAAGGCCCTCTGCATGGGAAGCTTTACTCAGCCTCTCAGCATCCCAACCCAGGGTGGTACCTCTAGTTCTGGAACCCTCTGTTAGAGACTCAGTGTAAAAGGGTTGTTGAGGGGGCAGGCTGTCTGAACAAGCCAGTCCCCCCACCCCCACCCCATTCTGGTTGAAATGAGCCCCATGGTGGAAAGCCATACTGACTGCCCCTTGCCTGAAGTTATGCGAGCAGGGACAGCCCGGGATCTGTCAAAATGCTCCTCTGGGGGACAGCTAATTTCCCTTCTCTCATCCTCACATCTCAGTCCCAAGTATTTCAAGAAGGTGCCAGGCGAGGGGATGCCACTGCCCGAGGACCCCACTAAGAAGGGAGATCTCTTCATCTTCTTCGACATCCAGTTCCCCACCCGCCTCACACCCCAAAAGAAACAGATGCTGCGCCAGGCATTGCTGACATAACTCTTGTGGACTGGGGGCTGGTGCGTGGAGGAGGCTAGCTGGGCCTTCAGCCCACCCCGGCCTCAGGATGTGCAGGGGAGCCAGCCCACAGCACAGATGGGAGGTGAGGATGGGATGGCATGGGACTTTTAAACTGACACAATAAAGATTTATTTCCTACCTACCAGTTGCACCCAGGAGACTGTGTTGGAGGGAAAGGAGCTTCATGTATCTCTTTCTTGTGAGCAGAGGGAAAGGCAAGGTGTAGGAAGCCTAAAACCTGAGTCCTTGTCCAGGTTTTTAAAATTGATTTAAATTCATTAGTTAACGTATGATGTGTTATTGGTTTCAGAGGTAGAGCTCAGTGATTAAGTGATATAAGATCAGTCTTATATAATACCCAGTGCTCATTGCATGCCTTCCTTAATGCCCATCACCCGGTTACCCCATCTCCCATCCCTCTCCCCTTCAGCAACCCTCAGTTTGTTTCCTTATGGTTTGTCTCCCTCTCTAATTTTACCTTGTTTTATTTTTTCCTCTCTTCCCTATGATCCTGTTTTGCTTCTTAAATTGCACAAACTGGTGAGATCATATGATAATTATCTTTCTCTGATTGCTTATTTCGTTTAGCATAATACCCTCCATTTCCATCCACATTGTTGCAAATGGCAAGATTTCATTTCTGATGGCTGCATAATATTCCTGTGTGTGTGTGTACTACATCTTCTTTATCCATTCATCTGTCAATAAACATCTGGATTCTTTCTTTTTTTTATATAAAATATTTTATTTATTTATTTATTTGACACAGAGAGATCACAAGGAGGCAGAGAGGCAGGCAGAGAGAGAGGAGGAAGCAGGCTCCCTGCAGAGCAGAGAGCCCGATGCAGGCCTCCATCCCAGGACCCTGGGATCATGAACTGAGCCGAAGGCAGAGGCTTAACCCACTGAGCCACCCAGGTGCCCCCTTTTTTTTTTAAGATTTTATTTACTTATTTGTCAGAGAGAGCACAAGCAAGCAGAGTGGCAGGCAGAGGCAGAGAGAGAGGAAGCCTCCCCGCTGAGCAAGGAGCCCAATGTGGGACTCGATCCCAGGACCCTGGGATCATGATCTGAGCTGAAGGCAGCTGCTTAACAAACTAAGCCACGCAGGCATCCCACATCTGGACTCTTTCAACAGTTTGGCTGTTGTGGACATTGCTACTATGGACACTGGGGTGCAGGTGTCCCTTCAGATCACTACATTTGTATCTTTGGGGTAAATACCCAGTAGTGTAATTGCTGAGTTGTAGGGCAGCTCTATTTTTTAACTTTCTAAGGAAACTCCATGATGTTTTCCAGAGTGACTGTACCAGTTTGCATTCTCACCAACAGCATAAGAGGGTTCTCCTTTCTCCACATCCTCACCAACATCTGTTGTTTCCTGAATTGTTAGTTTTAGCCATTCTGACCAGTATGAAGTGGTATCTCATTGTATTTTGATTTGTATTTCCCTGATGCTGAGTGATATTGAATGTTTTTTCATGTGTCTGTTGGCCATTTGGATGTTTCTGTGGCGAAATGTCTGTTCATATCTTCTGCCCATTTCTTGATTGGATTATTTGTTCTTTGGTGTTGAGTTTGATAAATTCTTTATAGATTTTGGATACTAGCCCTTCATCTGATAAGACATTGCAAATATCTTCTCCCATTTTGTTGGTCTTTTGGTTTTGTTGACTGTTTTCTTTGCTGTGCAAAAGCTTTTTATCTTAATGAAGTCCCAATAGTTCATTTTTGCCTTTGTTTCCCTTGCCTTTGGGACATGTCTAGCAAGAAGTCGCTATGGCCGAGGTCACAGATGTTGCTGCATGTGTTCTCCAGGATTTTGTTGGATTTCTGTCTCACATTAAGGTCTTTTATCCATTTTGATTTTATTTTTGTGTATGGTGTAATGAAATGGTCCAGTTTCATTCTTCTGCATGTGGCTGTCCAATTTTCCCAGCACCATTTGTTGAAGGTACTATCCTTTTTCCATTGGATATTCTTTCCTGCTTTGTCGAAGATTAGTTGACCATGAGTTGAGGGTCCATTTCTGGGCTCTCTATTCTGTTCCTTTGATCTATGTGTCTCTTTTTGTGCCAGGACCATGCTGTCTTGATGATTACAGCTTTGTAATAGAGCTTGAAGTTTGGAATTGTGATGCCACCAGCTTTGGTTTTATTTTTCAACATTCGTTTGGCTATTCAGGCTCTTTTCTGGTTCCATACAAATTTTAGGATTATTTGTTCCAGTTCTGTGAAAAACATTGATGGTATTTTGATAGGGATTGCATTGAATGTATATACATATTAAACGTATATTGCATTGAATGTATAGGTAGCATAGACATTTTCACAATATTTGTTCTTTCAAACCATGAGCATGGGATGTTTTTCCATTTCTTTGTGTCTTCCTCGATTTCTTTCATGAGTGTCCAATAGTTTTCTGAGTACAGATCCTTTGCTTCTTTGGTTAAGTTTATTCCTAGGTGTCTTATAGTTTTGGGTGCAATTGTAAATGGGATCGACTCCTTAATTTCTCTTTCTTCTGTCTCATTGTTTGTGTATAGAAATACAACTGATTTCTGTGCATTGATTTTGTATCCCTCCACTTTGGTGAATTCCTGTATGAGTTCTAGCAATTTTGGGTTGGAGTCTTTTGAGTTTTCCCCATAGACTATTATGTCATCTGCAAAGAGTGAGAGTTTGACTTCTTCTTGCTGATTTGGATGACTTTTATTTCTTTTTGTTGTCTGATTGCTGAGGCAATTTACTATGTTGAGCAGCAGTGGTGACAGTGGATATACCTGCTGTGTTCTTGAGTTTAGGGGGAAAGCGCTTTTTCCCAGTTAAGAATTATATTTGTGGGGCACCTCATGGCTCGGTGGGTTAAGCCTCTGCCTTCAGCTCAGGTCATGATCTCAGGGTCCTGGGATCGAGCTCCACATCAGGATCTCTGCTCAGTAGGGAACCTGGATTCACCCTCTCCCCCACCTCTCTGCCTACTTGTGATCTCTGTCTTCAAATAAATAAATAAAATCTTTTTTTTAAAAAAGCTATTTGCTGTGGGCTTTTCATACAAAGTTTTTATGATATTGAGGTATGTTCCTTCTATCCCTATAGTGTGAAGATTTTAATCAAGAAAGAACGCTGTACTTTGTCAGTGCTTTTTCTGCAACTACTGAGAGGATCATACAGTTCTTGTCCTTTCTTTTATTTAGGTAGTGTATCACATTGATTGATTTGCAGATATTGAACTATGGTTGCAGTCCAGGAATAAATTCCACTTGTTTGTGGTGAATAATCCTTCAAATGTACTGTTGGATTCTACTGGCTAGTATCTTGGTGAGAATTTTTGCATCCATGTTCATCAGGTATATTGGTCTGTAAATCTCCTTTTTGATGGGGTCATTGTCTGATTTGGGGACCAAAGTAATGCTGGCCTCATAGAGTTCGAAAGTTTTCCTTCCATTTCTATTCTTTGAAACAGCTTAGAAGAATAGGTATTAATTCTTCTTTAAATGTTTGGTAGAATTCCCTTGAGAAGCCATCTGGCACTAGACTTCTATCTGTGGGTAGATTTTTGACATCTGCTTCTGTTTCCTTGCTGGTTATGGGTGTGTTCAGGTTTTCTATTTCTTCCTGTTTCAGTTTTGGTAGTTTATACTTTTCTAGGAATGCATCCATTTCTTCCAGATTTGTTGGCATATACTTGCTCATAATATGTTTTTATAATTGTATTTTTTCAGTGTTTGTTGTGACTTCTCCTCTTTCATTCATGATTTTATTTATTTGGACTCGGTCTCTTTTCTTTTTGAGAAGTCTGCCCAAGGATTTATCAATCTTATTCTTTCAAATAACCAGCTCCTAGTTTTGTTAATCGTTTCTACGGTTCTTTTGGTTTCTATTTCATTGATTTCTGCTTTACTCTTTATAAAATCTCTTCTCCTGTTGTGTTTAGGCTTTGCTTGCTGTACTTTCTCCAGCTCCTTTAGGTGTAAGGTTAGGTTATGTAATCTAGACCTTTCTTGTTTCTTGAGAAAGGCTTGTATTGCTATATACCTCCCTCTTAGGACCACCTTTGCTGAATCACAAAGATTTTGAACAGCTGTATTTTCATTTGTTTCCATGAAGTTTTAAAGTTCTTTAATTTCCTGGTTAACCCATTCATTCTTTAGTAGGATGCTCTTTAGCCTCCGTGTATTTCAATTCTTTCCAAATTTTCTCTTGTGATTGAGCTGCAGTTTCAAAGCATTGTAGGCCAAAAATATGCAGGGAATAATCCCAATCTTTTGGTACCAGTTGAGAGCTGACTTGTGACCCTATATGTGATCTATTCTGGAGAATGTTCCATACACTAGAGAATGTGTATTCTGTTGCTTTAGGATGGAATGCCTTCAGTATGTCTGTGATGTCCATCCCACCCAGTATTTCATCCAAAGCCCTTATTTCCTTGTTGATCTTCTGCTTAGATGATCTGTCCACTGCATTGAGTGGGGTGTTAAAGTCCCTTACTATTATTGTGTTATTATCAATGTGTTTCTTTCATTTTGTTATTAATTGGTTTATGTAATTGGCTGCTTCCATGTTTGCAGCATAAATATTTACAATTGTTATATCTTCTTGCTGGATAGACCCTTTAATTATGATATAGTGTCTTTCCTCATGTCTTATTACAGTCTTTGGTTTAAAATCTAATTTTTCTTAAGATCCCAGTACCTATAACCCTGGAAGATTCCAATTATTCTGCACAATAAAATTTACAGATTAAAAAATAATAATAAAAATAAAATCTGTCTGGGGCACCTGGGTGGCTCAGTTGTTAAGCGCCTGCCTTGGCTCAGGTCATAATCCCAGGGTCCGGGGATTGAGCCCCACCTTGGGCTCCCTGCTCAGTGGGAAGCCTGCTTCTCCCTCTTCCATTCCCCCTGCTTGTATTCCCTCCCTTACTATCAAATAAATAAAATATAAAAAAAAAACAAAAAACTCTAATTTGTCTGATGTAAGGATTGCCACCCCAGCTTTCTTTTGATATCCATTAAAATGATAAATGGTTTTCCACCCCCTTGCTTTCAATCTGGAGGTGTCCTTGGGTCTAAAATGAGTATCTGGCAGATACCCATGGGTATATCAATGGATTTTGCATTTTTATCCAATCTGATACCCTATATCTTTTGATTAGGGCATTTAGCTCATTTATATTCAGAGTAAGCATTGAAAGATATGACTTTAGTGCCATTGTAAAGTACCTGTAAAGTCACTGTTTCTGTATATTGTTGCTGTTCCTTTCTGGTCTATGTTACTTTTGGGCTCTCTCTTAAAGGATCCCTTTTAATATTTCTTGTAGGGGTGATTTAGTAAATTCTTTTAGTTTCTCTTTGTCCTGCAAGCTTTTTTTTTTTTTTTTAATTTTATGTATTTATTTGATACAAGTATGCAGGGAGGCAGGCAGAGAGAGAGGAGGAAGCAGGCTCTCCGCGGAGCAGAGAGCCCAATACGGGGTTTGATCCCAGGACTCTGGGATCATGACCTGAGCCGAAGGCAGAGGCTTCAACCCACTGGGCCACCCAGGCACCCCTGTCCTGCAAGCTTTTTATCATTCCTTCTATTTTGAATGATATCCTAGCTGGATAAAGTATTCTTGGCTGCATATTTTCCTTGTTTAGTGCCCTCAATATATAATGCCAGTCCTTTCTGGCCTGCCAGGCTTCTGTGGATAGGTCTGCTGCCAATCTGTTTCTGCCCTTGTAGGTTATACACCTCTTGTCCTGCCTTGTTTTCAGGATTTTCTCTTTGTCTCTGAGATTTGCAAGTTTTACTGTCATTTGTCAGGATGTTGACCTATTTTTATTGATTTTGAGGGGGATTCTCTGTGACTCCTGGACTTGAATACATTTCATTCCCCATATTAGGGAAGTTCTCTGCTCCAATATACCTTCTGCTACTCCTTCTTCTGGGATCCCAATTATCTTAATATTGTTTTACTTTATGTTATCACTTATCTCTTGAATTCTCCCCCTTGTGATCCAGCAGTTGCTTATCTCTTTTTCTCAGCTTCTTTATGCTCCATCATTTTATCTTCTATATCACTGATTCTCTCTTCTGCCTCATCTATCCTAGCAGTTGGAGCCTCCGATTTTTAATTACATCTCATTAATAGCCTTTTTGATTTTAACTTTAGATTTTAGCTCTTTTATTTCTCCAGGAATGGATTCTCTAGTGTCTTCTATGCTTTTTTCCCTAGCCCAGTATCTTTATAATTGTTATTCTCAACTCTAGTTCCAACTTATGTCCATACAGATTAGGTCCCTGGCGGTCAGTACTGCCTCCTTGTTCTGGTTTTCCATGACCAGGTAGGTCCCTGAGGGTTCGGAGCCTGTATGCTCTCACCTTGATAGAGTGGGTCCCCACTCTGCTCTGATTTCTCATGACACAAAATCTTTACCAGGGACAGTCTCTAGAGTGTTATATGGTCATACTGTGGACAGAAAGCACAGAGAAGAAAACACTTGTCAAGGTTACATGGGACAAAGATGTCATCAGAACTTTGAAGGATACTCCCAAACTCATCCTGCTTAGAGGCAACACTAAGGACACAGCGCTGGAAATGGCTTTGATTTCTTCCTCACCAGCCTCAATTCCATCTACATAGTGGGTCCTGGGCTGCCTCTAGGTAGGGTGGAGTGGAACTGGGTTCCACTCCCAGCCCTGCCACAGACTTCCTGGATGTTACTACTCATAACTCCCCTGCAGGCTGCTTGAGGACTGAGTCATTGGTGAATGTACTTGAACTCACTGCTTAGGTGTCAGGTTCCAGGATTGCTGCTGCTCTGGCCTCCAGGCCCAGCTGGGCCCATGTAGAGCACACCTACCTCCCCAACCTGCCTACCATCCATCAGCAAGTGTGGCATGCAACTCTTCTGTCTTTTGAATCTGGGTTTGGGCTAGGATACATCCAAGCTTCTGAGTAGCTGGCCACTTTTATGGAGGGACTTCAGAGGTACCAGAAAAGGCCCCCATGTTGTCCATATTGGATTCCCCCATTCAAAGCACTCCCAAGCTTAAGGTTTTTTCTTAAATATAGTTTCAGTAGCACCAGTCAGCCATTTAAAAACCATCAGGGAGAATGCAGCAGGAGCTGCCCTTGAGATGTGGAATCTGGACCAGGGTTCTAGGAAGCACCTCTGCAGTCCTTAAGGAATGTTGGCCTTGGAAACAGCTACACCTCAGGCATATGCCAGGGGCCAATGCTCACCTCTCTGAGCCCGTTTCTTACAGCAAAGATTACAATCCTGGTCTTGTGGGCCTTATGGAAACCAGATGAAGTGGACTCTGCCCTGAGGCATGGCTGGCAGAGGGGTGGTGCCAGCTGCCTGCTGCTGACAGTGAGCAAGTGGGTGAGCGAGCGTGGTGCTCGTATTCTCTCCTCTAGGCCAGCAGCAAAGCCTGCCTCTACCCTTTTCATGGTGAGGCTCTGAAGGAAGCGTGCTTTTAGGCCTGACGAAAGACCTTTATGAGATTTCTATTACCTCCGTGATCTTTGGTGCTACCTCATCTGGCAGGCAAAGCAGGCTGACTTGGCATATATTCATTTCATAGGCCGTGAGGACTGGTTACTGAATTACTGAGGCTTACAGATATGCTGCCCAGTGGTTTCTGCCATCTCCCCCAGCTCCTCACTGTCCCAGGATCATGCCCAGAACCATGATGGAGCCCGGTGGCCTTGTGGCCATCCCAGTATCTGGGACATAAGGCTGGTAAGTGGATCAGCTGACATGCCTAGGGCAACAAATTGACCCTTTCCTCTGGTGCGTTAACAGTGAGTCCCGCCTCTCAGGACTAACATGAGAATTAGGGTGCAGGAGAGTTGATCCTCCATTTATGCTGATTCCCTGAAGCCCGGCAGACAACTGCGTTGCTTACCACCTTCACCTTGGTTCAATTCATGGCACCCAACCCTGTCTCTCTCAGGGACTGAGACCCCAGCTCAATTTGTCAGATGCTAGGAAGTAAGGTGAGGAATCCTGGGCCCTCCTTTTGTCCCAGAGAACCAGTCTAATATCCTGGACCCCTTGCCAAAGCACTGAAGGGCTGAGCCTCCAGCTCTGACCAGTGGGGAAGGAGAAGTATATTAGCTGCTTTAGGCAGCTGGAAGAGGGGAGCCAGTCTGAGCCTGGCTCCACAGCTGCCCAACACTTTCCAAAGGACTCCAGCACTGGTCCCTGCATGAAGAGTCCACGGGGGGAGGGAGGAGTCTTGAGTCCTGGCTCCCGTTTAGTTGCTGACTTCCTATATGTCCTTGCTTGCATGACTGGTCTCAACCTTCAGCTTCTTCCAACAGCTATAAAATGGACCTGCCTCTGCACAAGATGCCTTAGCATCCCGGGACTTCAGAGTCTCCAACCCCTTGAAACAGATATGAAATCTGCTTTCCTGCCTGAGGACAGGTGCTAGGGACAGGGAGGTTGACACCGTGTGCAGCCTAAGTCCTGGCTTGGCACTTCCTCCTCGGGATCTCGAGCCCAGGGAGAGGCTGAGACTCCAAATGAAAGTATCCTCAGGTTGAGGCCACCTGTTCGCCTTGCAGCCTGTCCCATCCAGTGCAGGAATACTTACCCCTTAAGGGCATGACTGGAGGACGAGAAGCGGCCCGAGTTTGCCTCATTAGGTCTGGGACTTTGGGAAGGATTCCCATTTGTAGAAGGGAATAAACTAAGTTCATAGCATCTAAGATTCCCAAGTTCTCTAAATCTTCCAAGAAGCACAGGCGATGTAGGGCAGACAGGAACACATTCGCTTTGCAGATAAACAGGGGCCAGCTGGAGGGTTTAGAAAGGTAGGTGCTGGAGTACCAGGCATGGGTGACGTGACCTGGTGCGAGTGAAGCCACTGCTGCCCTTCACCTGCCATCTAAGCCCTGGGCCCGGTCTGGGAAGAGAAATGGACAGGATGACCTCCATGGGCTCCAGATTGGATGCTGGAAGCAGAAGGTGGGTCATACCTTTCTAAGTTAGGTGCCAAAAGGGCCCACTGGACCAAAACCTCTGTAAGAGCTATGAGAGAGGGAAGAGACACCAAGGTTGAACCTGTTTTATGGGTGACATGCTGGCTGGGCTGGGCTTGGGGCAGAACAAAGAGCTGGGCTTAACTTTTCAAGCAACTGAAGGCTTGGGATCCTGGCTGGTGCCAGGCCTCCTACAGTGTCAGTGGGGGTCAACTCTACTGGGACTGAGAGTCGATGGGGAGATGAGGTAGGGGAGAAGGGTGAGAATGTGGGGAGAGGAAAGCGAGGTGGTGGGAAAGGGAGTGGAAGGAAGGGGTGAGGAGAGAGGGAAGGGAAGCACGCCTGGCTGGAGCTGAGCCAAAGCCA
>PISX010019413.1:0-38200 GCA_004024625.1 Mellivora capensis | reverse complement strand
GTCTCCCTCACTTCCTTCACCTCTCCCACTTTCTTGCCTCCCCCCACTTCCTGCCTTCCAGCCAGAGCCGTCTCTCCCGCAGCCCAGTGGGCACACGGCTTCTCAGCACCGGGTGTGTCTCTCCGGACAGCGTCCCAGAGGCCCGGCTGAAGCCCTGTGTCCCGACACCCACGTGCTCATCCACACACCTGCCCACCCCCACTCGGGGGTCCCGGCTGCAGCGCAGACGTGGGGCAGCTCACCTCCCTCTTTGGGCCTGCCTCGTGGCACACGACACTCTTGAAAACGACCCACATGCTACAACTAATCTAAAAAGTGCTTCATGTCACCTTGAGGAGGGGGCTCCCTCCACATGTCCAGGTTCAGACCCGGAATGTTCTCGCACGCCTCAAAGTCCCGTGGGAACCTGCCGGTTTGGAAGGCATCAGCAGGCACGCTGGGGAGGCCCGTGTTGTCACAGATGACCCGGGACAGGGAATGCCTCGCCAGCTCGCGCCGCTGGGCCTCGGTGAACACCCCGCTGCTCTCCCACCAGAACCTGCACAGGAGAGGAGAGCCCGCGGCTGAGGGCGCCTCCCGTCGGGTCGGACAGCGCGTCCTGCGCCGTTGTCCGCGTCCGGGTGCTCCCAGACCCGTCCCTCCTGACCCCCTGGGCCGGGACTGAGGGGCTTCCTGACTCCCTCGGGGGCCTTCGCGGGACAGCGGCCAGGCCGCGCCGACAGAAGGGCAGCAAACCCGCCTCGCGCTCGGACGCCGTCCCTGGGCCTGGGCCTCCTTCCTCGCCCCCTGCCCGACTTGGCAGACACGTAAAAGAACATGTGGAGGGGCCTTCTGGGCGTCACCACGTGACGGCTGCTCAGGCGTGAGACCCGGGCTCACGGCCCCACAGAGACAGCCGGGCTGCGTGAGCGCCCACGACAGCTGTGCTGGGGCCTGCGCGGGCTGGGGACGTGCCCAGCTGAGGCACCTACCGGTCTCCGTCCCTCAGGGCCTTCATCTGTCTCCCAATGAGGCACGCGAACAGCGGACCCGTGCGTGCCTGGGGCAAGAAGGTCTCGGCCAGGCCGCCCAGCCAGACGTCGATGTTGTCGGGGTGCCCGTACAGGTCCATTATCCGGCCCGCGATGCTGGCGTTGGCGAGGGCGGTGCGCAGGTCGGCCTGCGTCTGCAGTCTGGGCAGGTCGCAGAACTCCCTCCACGCGTTGTAGCCTGCAGAAACCACCCCACTACCTTGTGCCCAGCAGAACGGAACATGCTGGAATGTTCCGGCACCACGGTCGGGGTCTTACTGGAGAGTTTGTTCACAGACACAGTAGGAAGAGACCGTATTGTGCAGTGGTCAGGATTCGACCTCCTGGGGCTTTGAGGGGGAGGCCAGAGCAGCACTGTTGGGGTCCTGACCGAGCACCTGGCTCCCCGGGTGGGTCCACGAGGGACATGTGCGGGTACGCCCTGACGTGGAAGAGAGCCCCAGGCGACAGGCAGGTCTGCACCCGTGGACCAGCCGGCAGGGGGCCTTGCATGGCTAGCAGAGTGGACCAGAGAGCTGCACCACGGGGGCCCCGGGAGGAAAAGCCACGGGGGCAGGGCGCGAGGGCCGGCCTCCGGGAGCGGTGGGGAGTGCTGGGACAGACCGAGGGGATTGGGCTGGAGTGGGCACAGCGAGCAGGAGGAGGAGTGGGGACCGGCCCAAGAAGAAGGTTCCCACACCCCGAGTGCCCAAGGGATGGGACCACTGGTGAGAGACCCCCTGGAGGCAGCAGGAGGTGAGTGCTGGCCTGGGGGTGGCGAGAGGGACAGACGGGCGGGACAGGGGCCTTCTAACTTCCCAGTACATGCCAGGCCAGACTGCCGACTCTGCTCCCCCCAGCCCCGTGGGTCCCTGTCCTCCAAGCAGCACTGATCGGGCTCCCCGTGGACGGACCAGAGCTCTGGAAGGTGGCCGGGGATCGGAGACACCACTTCTGATAGAAGAGGCTCTGGGGGAGGCCACGCCACGGCCCACGCAGGATGGGAGCAGGAAGGAGGGGGGCGGGCGCACCTGGCAGGCCGTGGTCCCGGCCCCGCTGCAGGTTGATGGACGCCAGGTCCAGCCCGCCCGCGCTGCCCAGCACGAACAGCCTCTCCGTCAGCTCCTCGTTCATCAGCTGCTCCTGCACCTGCTGCTTCGCTGGTCTCGCCAGGAGGCCCCTCACCAGGGGGTCCAAACCACCTGGAAAACATCAGGGACGAGAGGCGGTCATCCCACGAGTGCTGGTGGAACTCTGCTTGTTCTTGACGGAAAGCCCTTCAAGATCACGAACGTACGGTCACGACCTCACTTTACGCGATTCTGAGGATTTCTGAGTACTGCTTGGGTTCTGCCGTGGTGATGCGTGAGCACCTGTCTGGGTTCCCAGGGACTGACCAGCAGGTGCAGGGGGCAGGCCTCGGGTCCGAAGGGACCCAGAGAAGGAGCGCAGCAGTCCTGAAGCTTTCATGTTGTTTCCCACAGCAGAACTCCTGCAGGAGGCGGAAGCTGGAGTCTAATGGGCAGGGGGGGCCAAGCAGAGGGGGGTCGGTCGGGGCACTTGCTCGCCTCACCTCTAAGGGCCAGCCTGCTCCACAGGACCCTTTATGGAGAAGCACACCTCTCGGTTCCCTCCCACCCTGATCACATGAGTTCTTTATCACGACTGTCTGGCCTCCGGGGACCCCCAGAGCAAAAACAGGGGTGGCCTAGGGCCATTGATAAACAGGGTCGGGGGGCGTTGTCCAGGGCAGCCATGGGAGGGAGGCAGAGCCCCGGTGCGAAGGGAGACGCACCTTCCTTGAGGAGCCTCCAGGGACTGAAGAAGGCGTCCTGCAGCCGCAGCGGGGGGAGGCCCGGAGGCTCCTGGAAGTGGGCGTCCAGCCGCCTCACCAGGGGGTGCACGGTGGCGTGGCCAAAGCGGAAGGCAGCCGTGGAAAACACATTGGACACGGTGGGGTCCACGGCAGGGTCGTAGCCCTCATAAGGGCCCACGTGCTTCTGGAAGGCCTCGGGGCCCAGGACTTTGGGGACATAATCCCGCATGGTGATGATCTACGGAGAGAGGAAAACAGAAGCTTCTGAGCAGGGACGACTGGCAGCAGGGCCCACGTTCTGGACTTGGGCCACGTCCAGAGACAGGGAAGGACTTTCTCCTGCACATCTGCGGGGGCCAGAGTTGTCCCAGGAAGGACACGCCGTCCCGGTCAGGGAACAGGTGAGCAGGTGGATGGATCCCAAGAGCACCCTCACAGCTCTGAGACTTATGGGGCTTGGAGGGCATGTCAGAGACACCCCCAAACACCCCCAGGGCAGGGCAGGGCATGTAAAGCTTGGGGTGCACCACACGGGACTGGCTGCCACGCTGCACCCCTCCCCCAACCTCCTCTCCCCCTTCGCCACGGGCGCACCAGCAACGCCTGAGCTCAGGAGTCAGGGATCCGGGCGCTTCAAAGAGCTTGAGCCGTGGAGGCCCAGGTCTGACCCAGGAGTTCCAAGCCCCCCCAGCTCCGTGACTGTGCGACTCTGGTGCCTGCGGAGCTGGGTGGCCTCTCGGATCTGGCTTCCTTTTCTGGAAAAGCCTTTTTCACGGAGTTTTTGTGAGAGTAGAAAACATACACGGTTTTCTCTGTTGGGTCTGTTGTGTGGTCTCCGTACAGCAGATGGATTTTTACCTGGTGGGTCCGTGGGTGCTGAGGACCCCTCCCCAGAAGCTGTACGGAAACGCCCCCCCGTTGAAGGGCACCCGTCATCTGCCTGGCTCTGGGAGATTGAAAGTTACGTTGGGACCCTGTGCTGTTCCTTCTTCCCCCGATACGTGTCTGCCAGCTTGTGAGCTGTCCACAGCAGACAGGAAGGAAAGGGGCTGGCGCGGGTCTCACAGGAGCCCAAACCGGGCCTGGGTTTTGTGAACAAGGCCTTGTCCCAGTTTGGGCTCAGCCTGGAAGATACAGCATGCTGTCTAAAGGGACAGGACGGGTGTGGCCCACGGGCCATAGCGAGCATCTGTCATGACTGCAGGACCCCGCGGTCCGCTGACGGGATCGGCTCTCTGTCGTCGCCCGCCCTGCACTAGGGTCTCTGAGTGACTTCTCAGAAAGGTGCTGGTCCATTTGTTCTGGTCCTCGGGAGTTCTTCGAGCCAGATGCAGGCCCTTCGAGGGATGGGGGTGGGACTGTGGCCGCCCAGGAGGCTGCTCAAGTCTGAGGCCCCTGGGGGCACGACTGTGGGCGGCCTGGGTCTCTGATTCCGGTGCCCATGCCTCCGAGAAGCCCCGTCAGCAGCAATAAGGCCACCCACCCTCGTCCTATGGTTTCTGTTCAGTGTCCCCCGCAGGGTCAGGGACAAGGGCTCTGCTGGGAGGTTTACCATTCTCTTTGCTGTAAAAATCAGCATCAAATTCTTCCAGGATTAAAGGGATTTGGGTCGATAAGTGGCGTCCAATGAGGTAAAAGCCGATAGGAACAGTTCCGTCGAGAGCATAAAAGGTCTTTGGCTGTAGCTTCTCCGTGCAGCAGGCAAGTTGCTCCTTCTCTGGTCGTTGGAAGAAGCTCCCACCTGCACCTTAGAACAGGTCCCTTCCAAGCAGGACGTGTTTCCTGATTTGCACTTCATGGGCGTGCAGCGGGGAGTGGCCATGCAGCCTCCGAGCCGGCAGAACAGTGGACGCACGGAGTCCTGGGCTGCCGCTGAGCCTGCTTTCAGCTACGGGGTCTGGAGGCTGGTCCAGTGCTCCTTGTCTGCTGGGTCATCCCCGAGCCGGTTCAGGGATGAGTGAGAAGCACCTGGGCCACTGATGGGTACGGAGTAGGGGTGACTTAGTCACGCAGAACCCGGCCCTCACCCCAGACCCCAGACATGTCCGCAGCCTTCCCCGCACAGGAGCTCAGTGTGGCCTTCGCTGCCCGGCGTGAGCAGGGCTCCACTTCTGCTTCTTGTCCCCACAAGGGAAATGGCCTTCCTCTTCCCCGCCAGGAACACGAGACAGCTTTAAACTCCAGTGGAAGACATTCTAATGACCTCTGCTTCCCTCTCCCCTTCTCTAAAGCTTGACTTGGGGTCCCAGGGGGCATAGGCCCATTGTCCTGAACCGAAGGGGCACCAGTGGAGACAGACCCTGGGGACATGCCCATATAGGGCTGTCTGTCTGGGGCAGAAGTTGGGGTAAATGCCTTGGTGGGGAGCACCATGAGGCTCTGTCGGGCAGAGTGGGGCTGTCGTGGGACTTTGCGGGTCAGGAGGCAGAAGGCTTGCTTCCGCTTCGGTTGCAGGGGGTGGGCAGGAGCCAAGGCCAGGCCACGTGTCCCTGGGCCAGGCTGCTCAGAGCTGGGCTCTCCGTCTTCTGACCTGCAGATGTTTCTTTCAACGACATGAGGCTTTCCAGGAAGGGAGAGATCCAGACCACAGAAGCAGGAAAGACGGACGGCCTTGAGAACCCCTCCGACGCAGCCCACCTCCCGGCAAGGGTTTATCAACGCTAAACACAACCTCTCGTTGTTTTGGGGTTTCCGAGATATTTGCCAAAAACACCGAAGAGAAGCTATTGACTGAAAAAAACACTCCAGGGAATCTGAAAGTGAACAGTGAAGCTGAGAAATGTGGCCCGGTTCTGGGCAGACAGGGGCGGGGCTCCTGTGGTGACGCGGGGACTGGGCTGCGCACACACCCTCCGCACACACTCCCGAGCGTCCACTGTGCGCGGTCCGGTCCAGCGGCCGGAGCGCAGCGCGAGGTTGGACAGCATGTGCCCAGGGAGCCCTCGTTCGGGGGAGGGGCATGGGCACAACCCAGCCAGGCACACTGCTGCCGGGGGGACACAGCCAGGAGGCCCCCCACGGCGGGGGAGGGGCAAGACCCCCCGCCGGGGCCCCCGGCCACCTTGTTGGAGTTCGGAGCGGGTCTGACAGGCTGTCTGACATAGGGACAGGTTTCCCGCCCTCCAGCTCTACTGAAGCCCGTTCGCAGGTCCGTGTGGTCCTCCTGTTCCTGCTTCATCGGCTCCGCGTGTGCCCACCTGGGACGCGAGGTCGTGACTCGCAGGGGCATGTCCAGACTGTGGCATGTGTCCCGGAAGCCCCCCCGCCTGGGATCCCTCTCTCTGCTCCGACCCCGTCCCCACGCCCCCGGCGCCCCCGGGACCTCGCACCTGGTGCAGGGCGCCCACCACCTTGCGCGCCTCCTGGTAGGCCGTGTGGGCGCTCCAGTGCGTGTTCAGAGCCTTGAGCGCCGAGGCCAGCCGGTTGTGCTCCCGCAGCCACAGCGTGTGCAGGGCCGTCAGAGCGGGCACCTCGCTGGCTCGGCTGTCCCCCGCCAGGAAGCAGGGCACGGCGGCTGTCCCATGGGGGCCGGGCTCAGGTGCGCAGGCGGTGGGCCGCGCGAAGGGCAGGTAGGCACGGCCAGCGTCCTGGTGTCGCATGTTGACCCGGAGCAGCCCCTCGGGGCTCGTCCAGTTGCGCAGCTGTTTCTCCAAGGCCGGGGAGCTGCTGTACACCGTGGACGCGTCCAGGAAAGACGTCAGCCCGTTGATCTGCTGTCGCGGGTCGGCCGAGCTCAGGTTCCCGAAGAAGGCGCCTTGCATCCCGGTGCCACAGGCGGCAGAGGACCGGTAGAATGGCAAACAGGAGCTGCCAGCGCTCCCCGAGGCATTGCTGGGCAGCTGCGGGAAAGGGGAGATGCCGTCACGGCCTCTGCGGGCACCCGGGAAGCTCCAGGCTGACCACGGTCATCGGCCTGGGGGGCACTCTCTGGCCCGTCCACTCCTGTCCCCTGCCCTCAGTCCTAGCCTGCCACGGGCTCCTGCCAGGGTGAGCATGGTGAGAGGGGACCCCCGTCCCTCCCGGGGTCAGCGTGGTGAGAGGGAAATGAGAACCGTATTTAGGGAGACCCGTTCTGCGGTATCTGCAGCAGCCACCCTGAGCCCTGCCCTTTAGCTCTGCAGCCGAGTCCAGGGCACCTTGCCTGACGGGCAGACACAGGGGCACCGCGGCTCACGTCGGGAGGCACGCTTCGCTTTGCTATTTGTGTTGGCTTGAAAACAGCAAAGCTTGAAACTTAAATGCTCGTGAGCAAGCAAATGGGTTAATGCGTTACCGTGCAGACTTTAGGAAGTCGAATGTCTGTCCACTCAACCAACGATATGTGCGACGTCGGCTAATCACAACAGGTTCCCAACGACACACACAGCAGGGCCTGTCGGCCATAAGGGTCAGAGCACGCACACACGTGCACACGCGCGCGCACACACACACGCACACGTGCACACACACGTGCGCACACACACGCACACACACGAGGACAATTCATGGACAGATGCACAAGATGCCCCTCACAGGTGTTGCCTCCCTGCCACCCCCGCAGCACGAATGGGGATGTGGACCTTCACTTACACGCCCCGGTTTGACGTCTAGAATGACGTCTGTCACGTCCAGAGTAACGAGTCCAACACTCTAAAATCCCACTGTATGGGGATGTGGACCTTCACTTACACGCCCCTGTTTGACGTCTAGAATGACGTCTGTCACGTCCAGAGTAACGAGTCCAACACTCTAAAATCCCACTGTATGGGGATGTGGACCTTCACTTACACGCCCCTGTTTGACGTCTAGAATGACGTCTGTCACGTCCAGAGTAATGAGTCCAACACTCTAAAATCCCACCTGTATGGGGAAACACGGGTTTTGGTTTTCACACGTCAGCTGGCAGCTGCTCGTGCTCTGGGGGGTGAACGCAATGTCGTGATCGATGTATTGTCCCCAGGCCGTCAGGAGGTCGGAATACTGCTCGTCCTCGGTGACAGCCTCGTTGGGGACCTGAATAACCTGTCTTGTCACCTCCCGGACCTGTGAGCGAGACCAGCGTGTCAGTGGGACGGGTATCTGCAGAGACAGAGGACACAGGGGGGACCGCGGGTCGGGCGCCCGCTCACGGACGGGGAGCCATCGGTGTGATAAGGGCCATGACCCAGAGGGCGGGGCCGGGGGCCTGGGGCTGTTCTAGGCCTCCACAGGTTTGCAGATGTGACTGCTGTCGGGACCTTGACACAGGGGCTCTTCTGAGGTTCCAAGTGAGTCCAATGCAATCACATGGCTCTTAAAATCTGAGAGCCTCTCCTGCCTGTCTCTGGAGGGGACGCGGACCTGGGGGCCCGGGAAGATCATCCTCCACAGCCCCGCCCACACATGGCGGCCGCCCGGTGAGTCCCATCTCTCCTCCGGAACTGGAGGCTGTGACGTGCAGTAGGTTGTGCAGGAACCCAGCAGCTCGCGTTAGCGCTGTCTGAGCACCAGTCGTTCCAAGTAGCCATGAAATTCTGGGAAACACGGGTGTCACTACGTCCGTTAGGGACAGTCAAATGGAGGCCGAGAGGGTTCTGCAGAAAGGGACGGGGACGAGTGCGGCCGGGGGGCCCGTGCCCTCCGCCAGGGCCCAGCCATCGGCTCCAACGCTGCTCCCAGCTTGAGGGGCACCTGTCGTCCTGCTCGGCGGCCCAGGGAAGCTGACCACCTCGGTAGGGGTCTGGGGACAGAGTACCGGTCCCCAAGCGTGCTCAGACTGAACAGAGTGTCACTATCATATTTCTGGAGAATTCCATTGTCATAAGTATGATAAGACCAGGCAGACTGATTTATTCACGAAAGCAAATAGGCAAATTGAGGGCAAAATACCACTTTTTAACCAAATTGGTCAGTGGATTGGATATGAGTTTGCTTAGCAAATAATCTGCCTCTGGGAGTAAAGCAGCAACCATCATTTTGCATAAATGAGTGAATTACTTAACATTTGAGTATCTTTGATTAGACCTCCTCCTCTGCCTATGGGTAAAGGAATTCATATCAAAAAGCCAGACGTAAAGGGCGCCTGGGCGCCTCAGCTGATCAACCAACCGAGCCCTGGCTTCTGCTCAGGTCGTGATCTCAAGGTTGTGACGTCAAAGGCCACGCTGGGCTCCGGGACCAGCAGGGAGTCTGTGTGGGATCCTCTCCCTCTACTCTTCCCCCCATAAGGAATAAATCTTTACCAAAAACAAACCCCCAAATACCGAAATGATTGTGAAGAGCCGAGAGTTAGCTGAGCCTTAATCGAAGCCTGCACTGTCCCCGTCACTGCTGGTGACACCCCTCTCTCCGCCCTTCAGCCCCCGAGGTGGGGAGTGGGACGCAGGCCTGTGGGGATGGCGAGCACGGGGCTCGGAGCCCACCGCCCGGAGCCTGGGCGCAGCCGCGGGCGTCCTCCCGGGGAGGGGTGGTCTGGCAGCGTCGCGGGGACCAGGTCCCGGGGTGCAGGGACACCTACCGGGGGCAGCGGGAAGCCGCTGTACAGGAAGTGGGGGTTCCACCCCCGGGGCTCACTGATGCCGTCTTCGTAGGCCGGCGGCAGCCATCTCGCCAGCGCCGTGTTGGACGCTCCCCACCGGGGGTGGTCTCTGCGGAAACAGACGTGAGACTTTCAACTGGAAGAGCCTACATTCGGGAAAAAATAGAGTGGAAATATCCATTTAAAGAGCAAAAAGAAATGAGAATCTTCTGTTGGGAATTTTTTTTGACAGGTAATTTGGGCATAAAATCCTGACGGTGTTCATGTTCCCTTGGCATTTGCGCGGCATCCACGGGGGCGCCAGCCGCGGGGTGTCTGCGCGGTCGCCGCAGGGTCTCCAGGAAGTGCGTGAGGCCGGTCTGGAGGCTTTTGCCGTGGACGATCGTCAGAGTTGGAAAAGGTCGGGTCTAGACTCTCCAACAAGCCACACATCCCAAATGTTGACACTTGGAACATTTAAGTCGCGAAATCCCAGAGAATTGTGACAGGCCGCATGACTTTGTGAAGTTTTGGGAGTGTTCAAAAATATAAACGTTTAATGACCCGTTGCTCTGTTTTGACACATTATCATCACGATTGAGGACCGCTGACGTGGACCAGCTCTCCGTCAGCGTGGCTGGTTGAGAAGCTCTGCCTGGGCGTGGAAGGCGCCGGGAGCTGCCGAGACCGCGGCCACGCTCACGACACGTCCGCACATCGGAGGGCGAGATGCCGTGTTGGCGTCGGACAGATGGAACAGACGTGCTGCTCCTAGCGGGGCCGCAGGCTCTGGACACGGGGAAACGCAGTCACTCATGTCGCCGCTGCCCCGGCTAGGAGCCCCGGGAGACGTGCCAGCGGGAGGTGGGGAGTGTCTGCAGGGCCACAGGGTGGGGGACAATCCTGTCATCAGTCCTTCTTGGAGCTCCTGCACATGACCCTGGCCGCGACTGTGGAATGACGCGGGTCCGTGACGCATCCTGTTAGCGGCAGGAGGTCAGCGTGGGGAGACCGTGTGCTCTCCCCGACGGTCGGAATTGTGACAGTCGGTTTATGTCTGTGGAAATTCTGCTGCTTGGGGGAGGTGCAAATTTACTCCATTACAAATAACGAAATGTTCATTCAACTGCGTAGGCTGTGATTTTTCTGCTGACTGACTTGCATTTCAGGAGCCTGTAGGTTGTCCCGAGAGCCCAGGGGCTCGCCGGTCCTTGTGGACACTGGGAAAGGCTGTGCAGTCGGCCTGCCTGGCAGGAGTCCTGGAGGGAGAGCGGCTGGTGCTGGGGCTGCTGTTTGGTGCTGTCGGGGGGCCTGTGCAGGGCCTCCCTGCGAGGCACCCGCCGCACTGTCGTGTCGGAAGACCCTCGGCCCAACGTGGGACCAACATTAAGGTCTGCACCACCTGTCCACTGGGTTCTCGGCGGTGGGGAGGACATGGTCAGGAGCTGCTGGGGTGAGCAGACGGAGCCTTTCTGGACAAGAGGTCACGGGGACACAGCCGTCTCTGCCGAGATGTTCGGAAGCACGGGCTCTCCTCTCCGAGGCTCCGGCACCCGCATGCTGAGAGAGGCAGGTCCAGCGTCCAGCCAGAAGGGATTGTGGATGGAGGTCCACGGTGGAGGCTGGGAGGCTCCCGTGGGTGTCCTCCTGGCTGTGGGCGGGTGTGGGCGCGCGGGGGCTGTGTGTGGGGTCTGCTCGAGGAGCCGCGGCGTCCCCGAGAATGAGCTCGGAGCTCCGTGGTAGCACATCCTTCCCACACCCCATCCAGGGGAGGTGCCCACGTGGCCCAGGACCGGGGGGGGGGGGTGCACCTGCAGGCAGCAGGGGCTGGGGACAGGCTTGCAGACACACATGGTCCCCACGTGGCCCTGGGGCCTGGTGTGGCTCCTACCACGGCCGATGCCCATCCGCCGGCCGGAAGCGTGAGGACGCTCAGCCCCTGGCGCGCAGTCGCGGCTGGAGCTCCCCGACAGCAGGCGGCGCAGACCCGGTGGACGTGGTTTGCCTAGTGCTTTTCCATCATGGGCTTGGACGCCATGTGCTCCAGGAACTCTGGAATCGTCCCTGCTCTGGCGCCGTCCGTGCCGTGTTAGGGTCCATGTGTTTCATGCAGGAGACCCACCCCAGCGGCATCTAGGTTTCCTCAGACGCACGAGTGTCCTGGGGCCTCGGGGGCCGCGTGCACCCGTCAGGGGCTCCCATTTGTTTCTGTTCAGGCGTCAGAATTGTGAACGACCTTAGTGCTGCCGGACTCTGCGCGACCCCTCTCTGTGGTCTGGAGGCCACACTTCGACGCAGGTTAAACGCGGGCCTCCCTACGGAGGAGGACGTCCCCTCCAGTGGGATCTGCAGGGTCAGTTCTGCCGGAGGCTTCCCGCGCTCTGTCACAACACAAATGAGAAGACGAGGCGAGAGTGGGCGCGGTCACGTGGTGGGTGTCCCGGCGGAACAGGAGCTGCCGGGGAGCCTGCGGGAGCCGGTGGGCATACGCCTGCTCACGCAGCTTTGGAAGACTGACCCCGCAGTTGGTTGGGGCTTGGGCAGGTGTTCTGACAAATTAACACAGGGATTTTACAGTCACACAGTAAACCCAGGGGGTCAGGGGCTCTGCGGCACATCAAACGCATGAACCAGATTTCGCCGGCAGAGTGCGTCGCCTCCTCCAGGAGCTCACGGGTTCTGAGGTCAGAGGCTCTCCTAGGGCGAGGAGGCTCCACGCAGAATCACACCGTGGTGCAGGCGCACCACGTCCCGCAGCCCGCAAGGCCGTGCCCAGCCTGCCTGTGTCCACGTGGGACGCCTGCTCGGCAGCCCCACGGTCCTTTCCCTCTGCCGAGAACACGCGCGTGCCGGACGCCGCCGGCGACACGAGCTGACGGAAGTGCAGAAGGATCTCCGAGACCTCCGGTCTTTCCTGTCGGGAGGACGGTTTTGCCGCTACAAGCGCGGCGCGTGCGTGGGGGCAGATGGGGCACATGTTTCTGGCCTGACTCTGCTCTCGGGTTGGTGGCTTCTCCTGAAGCAGGTGAACCCGCCACTGTGTGGGTGGAAACGTCGTCCGCATCTCCCTCCGCCTGTGCGGATCAGAGACGGCCACAGGCCAGGCTGGCGAGCCGCCGTCTGAGCCGGAAAAACTCTGCTGCGCTCTTGACGCCCACGGGGGGCCCTGACCGCTGCCTGAGCTGGGCCTCGTCGGGGGAGGAGGTGCCTGGAGCTGTGCATGGTCCTCTGTGGCTAAGGCCTCGGGCAAGTCCCAAGAGGTCAGATACTGTCCAGTCATCCGTGGTGACGATCACGGCGCCGCTCTCCGTCGCGGCATTGCACACCGCACGCGAGGACCTTCAGAAATCCTCCCAAAAGGCAGGAGCGGCTCTGTCAGGGCAGTGTCCTTCCCTCTCGCGGAGGCAGAAACAGGGCCCAGAATGCCGATGACAGTCGTCCGATGGTCCCCGCCACATCCAGCGGCCCCCGCCGAGATCCGAATGTGCCGTGATGGATGAGAGCAGCGCTCACGCCCAGAAACCCAGGCAGACGTGGGAGCCTGAGGACCATCGAGGGCGACGCTCCCGAGAGCGGCGTCGACCCGGAAACAGGCCCCACCTGCCTTCACGCATGCGCCACGCTGGAAGCACCGATCCCGTCGTCCCGAAGGAAGGACTGTGGGTCGCAGAGATCCTTCTCCACTCCTGTTACCTGATTTTGCAGGGCGTGTCCCAGCACTCGGCATCGTCTCCGCGAAGGGGAAAGGCCCGTGAGGATATCCTACAGCTGTGACGCCCACCCGTCACCCCACACGCAGGGAAACTGGCAGAAACGGAGTCTCTTTCCAATCCACCATTTGGAAATTCAGACGCTACACAGTCAAATTCCAATTCACACTTGCTTAAAGACAGAATGTTGGCCGACATGCAGCCGGCAGACCCCGCGGTTCGCGCCAGGAAGCAGCAACGGGCTAAGAAGTGACGCGGTTAAGGAAGGAAAAGAAAGTGGAAAACAGCCACTGTGCATCCACGTTAGAGTCGAGAAGAAAGACGGTACCAGACAAACCCCCAAGAAACGAGGAGGACGTGCGGCGGACGTTCAGCAAGACGCAGGGAGCATAACACGGTGGTAAAGACCACCATGTCAGAGCCTGAATCCTGGGAAACCCTGCCACGAAGTTTGACTGCGGGCGCGACTCAGGCGAGCGGCAGCCCCGGCCCCTGCCCATGACCTACGTGCCTTCACAACGGGAGCAGAAGCTGACCCCCTGGCCGGCGGTCTGCAGACGCTCAGCTCGACAACCAGAACTATCCGGAAGGAAAGTGCTCTTCCTCAGGAAAAAAATACGCATCCGGGAGAAACCCCCGTCCTGTCTCTAGCCCCTCGATCTGAACAAACCGGGGTTAAACGTGCCGGGGGGCATCGCACAGAACCTGCGAGTGGGCGGGCCCCAGGCCACGAGGGCACACGCGTGTGGCATGTGTCACATAGACACGGCACAGGAGCGGCCCCGAGCGGGGTGTCCGTGTGCACAGAGGACTCCCACCCTCTGCAGCCTGGGCCTCAAGGGAAGGGCAGGGACAGAGGAGACGGGCCCGGCTGGGAGAGGGGCCTAGACAAGATTCCTGGACGGGGCTCCCCAGGGCTGAGCCAGGGGACGTCCTGCCCCTGCCGAAGGGACCTGGGTGGCTGAGCTGAGAGGCCCAGCCCTCCTGGGGAGGCGGCTGGAGGGGAGAGGGGACGCACTCCTGGCGCAAGCAGCGGCTTCAGCAGAGTGCAGGAAGTCTGGGCATCTGGGAAATCCCACATCCTGGATGGTTTTGGTTCGCTCACGCATCACCTTCTGTCCTGAACCACAGATGAGGCCACACGCCCCTGCCTGTGGGCAGCAGCCCCCGTGAGCCCCGTGACCGGCCCCGTGAGCCCTGTAAACAGCCCTGTGAGCCCTGTGACCAACCCTGTGACCAGCCCCGTGACCAGTCCAGGGAACCCCGTGACCAGCCCCGTGAGCCCCGTGACTACCACACGGCCAGCACCGTTCTGGGTCATTCTGAGATGCGCTCTGTGTTTCTGTTTAGTCCAGGACTATGGTCATCACAGGACCTAACCTTCAAACTGCGAAACTCTTTGTAACAAGAATGGGAACCAGTCCTGTTTATGCTGGACCCACTGGGCCAGGGGTCCCACTCACCAGCTGCGGGAGGACGGGGCTATCGTGTCCCCAACACGTGTCACGGGGCCTGGCTCAGAGCAGGAGGAAGGGAGGGAGGGAGAACTGCCTCTTGCCCTGGCCCCCACTGCGGGCCCGGCCACAGCTGTGCTGCCCTCTGGTACCCGGGCGGCTGTTCTGGTGCAGACTTGTGTCACGGGTGCCGTGGCCATCCTCCACCTGTGGCCCAACCGACATCCGGGGCTGATGGAGCCACATTCCTTGGCCCTTAGCCTTCTCAGGGTTCTGATCTCAGTCGAACCCACGGCTCCTGGGCCTTCCCAGAGCCCGCTTCTAGGGGACACTTTGTGGAAGGGGAGGTGCGGTGTCCAGGGACACCCACGGATGGCGTGGACAGGTGTCTATGGGACACACACAGACGGGGTGGGGCAGCGTCCAGGGGACACTAGTAGATCGGGTCACGTCGGGGACACAGCTGCCAACAAGTGGGGAAGGTGGGGGTCCAGGGCGCTCAGAGGTGGGACAAGACCCCGGCGGTCTGCAGCCCCCTGGGATGGAACGCCGCTGCCCCCTACCCCCGAGGCGGGGCCCGTCCGGAAGACACGCCGACCTGTTGTTGCAGGCGCCCGTGATGAGCCGGTACTTGTCGGCCAGGCAGGTGTGTGGGCACGCGGGGGGCAGCATGTGCGGCAGGCATCCGGACACGTTCGCGACTGCGTTCAGCACATCTCCCGGCAGGACATCTGGGGAGGACGCCGTGTGTGAGGACGAGCCCACCCGCTGCCCTACACGGGGCACCCGCCACGTCAGCCGCGTCTGCTCCGGGGCCAGGGCTTCCTTCTTCAAACCAATGCTCTCCACAATGCCCTTGCACACCCTCCACGTGAGGAAATGGGCTTTTAAAACCCGTGTTTGCTGTGACCATTCAGGAAAGCCAGTCAGCGTTCCGGGCCCCCGGAGACAGGGAACCCGCGGGGTCGCGTCCCCAACAAGCCTCCGTGCCCTGGGGGTGAGACGGGGCGGCCAGCAGAGCTCGGCCCGCCCCCAGCCCCCGGCCGGTCAGGGGCGCGGGCAGCACTCGCGCCGGAGCTCGGGGCCCGGCTCTCTCCAGCTGGACTGCTGGCTCCCGTCTCGCCGCTCTCTCCAGGTTGGGGCCCAGAAAGCTTATGTATTTCCCCAAGCCTGTTGCTGCCGGCATGCTTCCCTGTGTGGTCCTAGAAGGAACCTCTGGTCACTTCTCCAGGACGATTTGTACAGATCTTTGAGATAATGCCGTAAGGACGACCAAGGAGGGACCGGGGAGATGAGCTTCGCTAGAGGAGCCCTGGGAAGGACGCGTCGTTTGACACAGAGAGAGAACGAGCGTCCCTGTCAGTGGACCAAGCTGGAGGGTTTCCTGTCGTAAGTCAGGGAGAGAACCACAAACCGTGTGGTCTCACTCGCGCCAGGAACTCAAGAAACAGAACAGACGGGGCGCTGGGCGGCTCAGTGCTCAGAGGACTGCCTCCAGCACGGGTCACGGTCCCAGGGTCCCGGGCTGGAGCGTCGGGCTCCCTGCGTGTGGGAAGCCTGCGTCTCCCTCCCCCACTGCACCTGCGTGTGCCCCTCTCTCGCAGGGTCTCTCTGTCAAATAAATAAAATCAATCTTAAAAAAAAGCAGATGAACATATGGGAATAGGGGAGGAGAGAGAGAGGGAAAGGAACCATAGGAGACTCTTGCCGCTGGCACAGAGGGAGGGGCTGCTGGAGGACGGTGGGGGATGGGCAGGGGGCACCGGGCAGGCCCCTGCTGGGGGAGCGCCGGGCCTGTCAGTGATGAATCACTAAGTTCTACTTCTGAAACCAATCTTACCGTATGTGTCACCTACGTAGAATTTAAATAAAAACTTGAAATAAATTAAAAACATAAAACTCAATAAAAGAAACAAAGGCTAAGTCGGCACGAAAGGTCCACGGCTCTTCCGGGGGAGGAACCCGGGGACCACACGGCTGGTGACGCCGCGCTGAAAAGCCCGGGTGTCTGCTTCTCACGAGCCCCGTCTTCTCGGTCCCCGCGCAGGGCTCATGCTCTGCTCCGAGGTCCGGCCAGCCGCGCCCCATTTGCACCAACAGGCTCCTTGCTCGGAGGCGGCCGCTCTGCCAGCAGCCACTGCTGTCCCCCGTTCAGAGTCCAGCAAACTGGTTCTCAGAGGCCCGGAGGAAGTCACGGAGGCCACGGCCATGCGGCAGGGAGGGGCTCGCCATCCTTGCCGGCTGCCTGGGCTGCTGCTACAGGAACGCGCCCCCTCGCACAGCCCCGTGCACGGCTCCCGCCGTCCGCGCCATCCTTGGCCGCCCCGTCTCACCACCAGGGCACGGCGGCTCTTGGATGCCATGACGCAGGCTGCCAGGGGCTTGAGCGGCCGCCCCTGGTTCAGTCTGGACCACAGAGGGACCGTCACCTCCCAAGCGAACCCAGACGCCTCCCACGCCTGTTGGAGCAGCGGTTACAGACCCACCGCGTCTGCCTGGGAGCGAGCAGGGAGGCGGGCGAGAAGCGCTCTGCGCAGATCCCTCCCAGCCCGGGGTCTGCCCCTCAGGGCCGCTGCAGGGGGGGGGCACCTCGGGGGGCTCACCGGTGGGAGGCCAAGGTCCCCGGAGCTTCCTGGAGACTCTCGTCCTCAGGGCCTGCACGGAAGCTTCCATGATCTCAGCCGCACGGGAGACGGCTCGGCTGGTTGGCTCAGGGCGTTTGGAGAAAGACAGAAGCTGTGACGGAGATGGAATCCCTCTTTGGCTGAGGTCTCTACGGCACAAGGGGAGACGTAAAGCGGGTTGTTCGTCTGGGGCTGTTCTCGTAAGGAGCTAGTACTCACTTCAGCAGAGTACGTGCAGGGCCTGCCCTGTGCAGGGTCGAGGACGGGCACATCCCGAGGTCGTGAGCCGGACAGGACTTGGGGGAGATAAGCCTTGTCAGCATCGAGTTAGACGCCTGTGCGTCTCCCACTGGTGAGCCAGGGGCCCTGCGCGTGCAGCCCTCTGGAGCTCCGGGTGAGCCAGTGCTCGTAGGCCGGCCCCGCCCCCATCAGAGAACCAGCCACCACAGGGCAGGACAGGGCAGCAGAGCCTTTGTGGTGGGCAGGGACCGTGCTGGGTCCCCAGCGCCCTGCGTCCCTGGCCTCGAGCATCCCAACAGCTCAGCCCCAGGGGATCCGTCCAGCCCCCTGCCCATGGCACTTTGGGGCCAGTGCCCCCGGGGCAGGGGTCCGAGCCGGCCTCTGCCCGGGTGGAGCTGCAGAGTGGATCCCGGCCTCAGGCAGAGCCGGCAGGAAACCCCTCCAGCCGCCCTGAGATGTGTGGCTCATGATGCAGGCCACTTGGCGGAATCTGCCAAGCTCCTGCCACCAGCTGCGACCCCGTGGGCCACCATGCGTCAGTAAGAAGCCCGAATGTGCACCGAGGGAACGGGGCGGCCGGTGCTGTGCTGAGAACCACTCACTTCAGGCTGTCACCCATGAGAACCTCGGCTGCCGAAGGCCATGATTACGCTCCGTTTACGACACTCCCTCATCGAGAGCCGAGTAGCTGGCATCGGGGACACAGCCGGGACAGACACGGCGGACACGGCGGAGTGAACCTGACGTCCACACCGACGTGCGCGGCCTGGAACTTCCATAAAGAGCTCTGGATGTCACAGCTGCCTTGTGCGCGCGACACCAGGTCACCGCGAAGTTTTCTTTCTTTTAAGATTTTATTTATTCATTTGACAGAGAGAGACACAGCGAGAGAGAGAGCACAAGCAGGGGGAGTGGGAGAAGCAAGCTGCCCGCCGAGCAGGGAGCCTGACTTGAGGCTCGATCCCTGGACCCGGGGATCACGACCTGAGCTGAACACAGAGGCTTAACCCACTGAGCCCCCCAGGTGTCCCCGTCATGAACTTTTGGTAGAAGCTGACACACCAGCCGGCCGAGACATGGGACCCCGGCCCCAGACACGGGCCACCACAGTGCCCGCCGTGGCCTTTCTGGGGCTCCCTGAGACTGCAGGGCCAGGAGAACAGTCCCCCAAAGAAGTCCGTGTCCAAATCCTCGGGGCCGCTAGCAGGCCCAGCTGCATGGCGAGGGCATTCGGCTGCAGGCAGGACTGGGACGGCTAACAGCCGAGGCTAAAAGGGGCTGTTCCCGAGCCCTTCAGGTGGCCGCACAACCACCGGGTCTTCCGAGGGGAGGAGGAGGACAGGAGAAGTGGTCAGAGATCTGTCGCCGCCTGAAGACAGGGGAAGGCCTGCTGGGCAACACGGGCACCTCTGGAGCTGGGAGGGAGGGAGGGGAGGCTTCCGGAGTCTCGGGGGGACCGCTGTCCCCGGACGGTGACTCTGGCCCGGCGATGTCCGTGCTGGCCGTGACCCCGATGGTGTGATGAACCGGTGGGCGCCGCGTTAAGCTGCGGGGGTTTGGGGCCACGCGGGCGTCCCCCTGCCCATCAGCCCGCGGAGCCTGTTCGTGCCTCCCACGCGTGTGCAGAGGCGACACGAGTCAGTGTCCGCGTGGCTCTTGAAGCAGGGCTGGATCCCGGACGTGACAGCAGTGACGGTATTCAGTGTGGCTGCGATTGGCAGGGCCTACCCAGGATGCGGACTTGTGGAATCACGTCTCTAAACGCCGTAAACGACTCCCTCCGCCTTCTGGTGTGTGAGGAGCCATGCAGGCATCCCGAGCACTGACCCAGCATGCATGAGCCAACGTGCACGGGGAGGGAAGCAGACCCCGCGCGAGGCCCGGTTCGCATCCGGCAGCTCCAGCGTCTCAAGCACGAGGCCACGCTTCGTCCCGTGAGGATGGGAGACGATCGCAGTCCCCCAGCACAGCGGACACGAGAGCTCTAAGTGCACACACGCATCTCCTTTCTCTCGCTCGCAGAGAAGGTGCGAGGGGTCTCCCGGTCTCCCCTCCAGAGAGCTAGGACAGGCCTACGCCCGTGGCCAGACCCAGGTGACCTGGGGGCCCGGCCTGCCCAATTGGGGGCAACCAGACACCTGTCACCGCAAGTTCGTGCCCGAGAAACACGCGCTGCTCCAGGAGAAACGTTTACGTGCGGAAACCAGGGTGGTCGTTGCCAGAAGAGCCGTGAAGGTGTCCGGTGGAGGCGAGCAGGGGAGGAGACGCCCCGAGGCTGAGCCCCCAGTCCTCCAGGAGAATGAGGGAGACAGAGCTGGGGTTGAGGACCACCTCGGGGTGGGGGGGCTCCGCATCCTGAGCTTGGGGCCGGCGGGCCAGGAGCCCCAGGTGCGAGCAGGCGCTTGCCTCCTCCCCTGTGCCCCAGGGTAACCCCTGGGCACATCGGGACTCACGCGCATTTTGGGCCCAGGCCCCCATGGAAAACGGTCCCCACGAGGTTCCCACACAGACCTGGTCCTCCCTGAGAGACCGCAACCCTGCATCCCCAGCTCGGCCCGGTCCAGAGAGGCCCAGTAGTGTCTGGTCCCCCAGCAGCATGGGCGGCCCTGACTCCAGCTCTCCTGGGTCCCACACAGGCCAGCGGCGCTCCCTGCCGGGAAGGACGTGACGCAGCCACACCGCCTCCACACCCCGGGCTCCGCACGTCCCAGGAGTCGTCCGAGGGAGTCTTTCTAAGGACTTTGTTTACACCCCCGTGACACTGTGTGCACAGGTGTGCACGCACACGTGTGCTCATTCGATGGTGCGTACACACACACGTGCAGTGACGGGAGCCCAGGGCTCACTGACAGAACCGAGACAAAGCCCTGGGAGTCTTTGTAGTGAGCAGACTGACGAGACACGTCCTCACCTCCAGACTGAGGCTGGCCCAGCTTGGAGTTGGGAGGACACCAGCCCCTTCTCCTGCCCCTCCCTGCCCTGGGCTCCTGCGGGGTGCCCTGCCGTGGTCCAGACCTGCCCTGGCTGGTGGCAGACCGTCTTGTGCTCCCCACAGAGGGGCGTCCCCAGCAGAGAGCTCCTCTGGGGCCCAGGTTGCTCATGCCTCACCGTGGGGACTCCAGCCTGGAGGGCTTCTCCGGGCTTCCTGCGGACCAGGGCACCCCAAGGCACCAAGGCGAGGCTGTGCGGCCACTCCTCCATCGGGGTCCTGTCTGCCGGTTGCCGCACCAGGCACTGTAGCTGCGAATGGGAATTCTCTCTAGACTCTCCCCTGACTGCCCTGGCTCCCGGGGGTTGCATCTCAAAACGCCTGCCTCCCCCGCCCCTGCCTGGGCTCCGGGTAGGTGGTCCCTCGCCCGGGAACCCGTATGCCGGGCTGGTGGCTCTGGCCATGGCAAGCTGGTGATTGCTGCAGGCAGAGCTGCTGGCCTGGGTCCCTCTGGGCACATGGGCTTCTCCCCACAGAGAGGCTTTCATTGCAGCCACCTTCCCCCTGGAGCCACCACGTGAGGATGGCGGGGATCCCTGCATGGCTCATGGTGCCCACCACTGGCCACAGCTTCAGGGCGTCCCGAGGCCTCAGCTCTAGGTCAGTGACAGACCTGCCCTCTCATCTGCAGCACAGAAGATCTGATTCTGAGCTCAGACGGGAAGGTGGGCTCTCGCTGGCTCCACGTCCTCTGCGTGATGACGGCCTCGCTGCCTGTCTGGGTCCCCACCGTCCCCCTGGTGCCCGGGACACAGAAGCATCTGCTCCTGACGTCACCAAGCATCCTCGGTCTTCTCTGTGCCAGCCACCGGCAGAACCGTCTTCACGTCCGCAGTGGACGGGACCATGGGCGGATGCTCACGCAGGTGCGGGGGTGCGGGCGGCACACACGCTGGGCCCCCAGCAAGCCGCGGGTGTGGGAAACAGCCTGACGGCCGGACAGGCACGATTTGGTGCCGGGGGATGAGAGCCGTGGCAGACCGGTGGTGGCCCCCGGCACCGGGCCATGTAGACTAGTACAAGCCTGCCCAGCGTCACCGCCTCCTGCCCTGCCGAGGCATCGAGGTGAGAGGACGACTTCCTCCAACCCACACAGGCCGCTCGGGCGACTCACGCATACCGGCTAGGCACAGGCTCATCGGGAATGTGAGGGGGAAACAGTCAGCGGTCCTTAGAGGCAAGGCAGTGAGTGGTGGAGGCCCCCAGGACCCTCCCTCTCTGGGAGCATCTGGGGGCCCACGGGGAGCCAGCAGGGGTTCGCCCTGACACGGGCGGCTCTGCGCCTCCCGTCTGCTCCCCTGTCCACTCACTCACCTGGGCCCCTTTCCGGCAGCACCTCCAGGCCAGAGCCCATGTCTCTGCCTACCCCTGACCCTGAGACCCAGCATCTCCCCCTGCCTGGCATGGCAGATCTGGTGAGCCCTGGGGCAGTGCGACTCCTCCCCCCAACTTCGTCCCAGCACGCAGCCCCCGAACGTGGCCCCCTGCTCTGCTGCAGGACATCAGGCCCACACTCCCAGAGACTGCTCTGAGCGCCATCCTACACCCGGTTGCCTGCTGCCTGCACCCGGACCCCCAGGGGCCCACCATCGCTGCGTGTGGTCAGTGCCTTCCAGCCCCCGAGGGAGGAGTGGGCCCCATCACTGTCCAGAGCGGTCACACCCTGAGAAATGGGGGCCATGGTCCTGAGCATATGGGGTCACACTTGAGGATACAGGGTCACAGCCCCAGCTGTCTGGGCTCACAGCTCAGACACGAGGGATCCCAGTCCCCAGCACGTGGGGTCTTGGCTCGAACAAGTGGGGTCCCAGCCTTGACAGAGTGGGGTCCCAGCCCCGAGCACGTGGGGTCCCGGTCTTCAGGACACAGGTGATAGCCCTGAGCTGGTGGGCTCCAGCCCCCGGGGTCACAGCCCTGGAGGTGCCATCACTATCTCGAGTCCAGGGGTCATAACCCTGAGTATGTCGGGTCACAGCCCAGAACGTACGTGGAAACAGCCCCGAGCACGTGGGGTCCTGGCCATGGGCAAGGGGTCACGTGGCCAGTTCGTGACACCTTCCTTCCTTGACTCTCCCTTCTCCCTCTGGGTCTTCCTCCTCTGCCTTCGCTCCCCTCCGTCTGCCTCCACCTGTCTGCTTCCCTGTGTGTGGGTGTCTGTCCGCTTCGAACCAGCGGGGCCAAAGCTGCCCCCTCGTCCGCCAGGCGGCCCCATGGTGCACGTTTGCGGAGTGAAGACATTAAAGGTGTTCGATCCATCCAGGGGCCGCTGTGCACCCCACAGATTGGATTCTTCTTCTGGTTTTAGAAGAATTCAGAAAAGAAGCAGGCAACACATGCTCCATGGACCATGGTTCTGAGTGAGAAGTGCTTTTTGAAGTTCTCAACGACCAGGATAAAAAATACTGAGAAATTGCAGGTTTTATTATTTCATAAATAATAAATAATTATTGGGGATTCTTGTTGACATTTAATTATTTATTGAAATGTAATAATCCAGGGCACCTGGGGGGCTCAGTCGGTTGAGCGACTGCCTTTGGCTCAGGTCATGGTCTCAGGGTCCTGGGATCGAGCCCCATGTCCGGCTCTCTGCTCGGCTTCTCCCTCTCCCCCTGCTTGTGCTCGCTCTGTCTCTCTCTCAAATAAATAAGTAAAATCTTTAAGAAAAAAGAAATGTAGTAATTCTTTCTATGATTAGTAAGCAAATAGCAACTGGCTCATTAGTTCATTAATCCTAAATGAGACATAATTACAAGTAAGGGGAACAGATCTTAGCATTTCCAGGGGGAGGGTGGCTTGGGACGTGAGGTCAGGAGCTCACGGGCGGATCCACGAGGGAGGCTGCCGGGGAGGGGGGCGGCACCCGCCCGGCCCGGATGGGCATGAGCTTCGTAGTGTCCCCCCAGGCTGCGCCACACGGCCCGGCACGTGGCTTACTTCTCCGGCCTGCAGCCCAGCGCCCCGCACCTGCCCTGCCCCGCCCCGCCCTATGGGCCCCGCGCGGCTGTTCGCCTCCACTGGTCAGCGTTCTTCCCCGGCGAGCGAGGAAGGCCGCGGGCTCAGCCCCGCAAGCACCGCCCACCCCCAGAGCACGTCTCCGGGTCCTCCGGAGGCTGCATCTCCCGGATTCGAACCGTAAGGACCTCAAGTAAACTGCGAGTTTGCTTTGCAGCCTCAGTGCCTCCTTGTGCGATGCTGGTCTTCAAAGTTCTCTTGAAGAAACTTCTAGAAACCAGCTCAGAAGACCTCACTGATTTTCTTCCTGATGGGCTCTCGTCTTTGCGTTTCCACGAAACATCGCCACAAAACCAAGCGGTGGAACACATCCGCAGGCTTGTTTTCAGTGCGCGGGGCCGGAGTTCTGCACGAGGGGACTCGCCAGGACCGAGACGCGACGCCTCCCTTCGTCAGCTTCCCGTGGCCCTGACAAGGGCAGTTAAGCCCGAGGACCCCGTTTCTTTGTCCTCAGAGTTCAACAGCGGGAGGAGACTCGGGCCAGCCTCACGCCGGCAGACCCGTGGACAAGACCACCGGGTCGGGGGCCCTGAGACGGCAGGCGCCCACCCCTCCCCTCCGGTGAGCCTTGGCCGAGGACAGGGTTCAGCTCAGAATCCAGGGAGAAGCCCGGGCGTCCTGAGGAAGACCCCGAGGGACCTGGTTTGTGCTGCCGGGAGGATGCCACACGCAGGGCCGCACCCGCAGCCCAGAGTCATCGGGACAAACGGATGGGGTCCCAGCCCTGCGGGTCAGATCCACGGTCTGCCCATGGTCCCTGGAAGGACGGGGTCATGGCAAAGTTTGCAAGACGCCAGTTTGGCATTCGCACGGGGGCAGATCCCACCGGGGACAGTCTCCACAGCCTGGGAAATTTCTCGACACCTCGTGAGACAAGGGGCACTGGCTGTCTTTGCTCCCTTCCACCCTCAAGGATGCTTTGAAAGGGGCTATTCTGAGGGGCGCCTGGCGGGCTCAGCAGAGCCCCCACTCTCATTCTCAGGGTCCTGAGTCCAAGCCCCACACTGGGTGTGGAGTCGCTTAGAAAGGGGGCAGTGCAGGGAGGCAGAAGTGGCGTCTCCCTCCGAAGAACGGCCTACTGCCCGCACAGCACGGACACCCTCCTCTCCAGGGCAAAAGATAGGGGCGCGGACCCTCCCCTACACCGGTGTGGGTCCTGCGCCCCCATGGACAGTGTGCCCAGTGGCGGGTCCGGGAAGGGGCAGGAGCTTTAGGCGACGGGGACCACAGGCATAGGAGGACTTCCCTTGGGGACTCAGGATGCTGCCTCCCTGGTAGGCACGATTAAGCAGAATGGGAAAGAACCACCAGAGAGGGAGCGACAGTAAGACTGTGTGACTGCGCCCACCACCATTCCAGAGGAGAAGGACCCCGCGGTGGCAGCCGCCAAGGAGCAGGGCCTGGAGCCCGGGCCCCCCTCGCAGCCCGCCCACGGCAGTGGGGGCCGAGCGGACCAGCCACGCTCAGTGGTGCATGGCCCGCAGAAAGGCTCCCCGGCAAGCGGAACAAGGACAGGTCTGTTGTAAAAACAAAGTGTGGGCCCACGAGTGCATGGATGGGTGACGCCTCACGGGGCATCCAGGCGTCCAGGGAAGGGCAGGTATCGCCCTGCGCCCGGGTCTCTGCTGATCTGGCTCCCGGGACCGCATGTGGACGCCACAGACCCCAGCCAGAGCGTCTGTAACCATTATAGTCAGCCACCAGCGAGATGAGCTTGTGAGGACAAACCCCGCGCTTTAGCTGTTTTGTTTGCTTTGCAAACATCTCATGTGAGACCACAATGTCCTCAATACTGAGGTCAATTATGTCTTAAGACCAAGGGGTTTCTTATGACTGAAACCAGAAGGACGGCTTGTCCCGCACCGGACGTCTGTGTCCCACGGTGCCCTCCAGCCCCAGCTCTGGTCTCGGCTCCTCCCTCCTGCCCCCAGACGAGTAGCCCCCTGTCCCGGGACCCCAGTCCACCGCCGGGACCCCACCCCCGCCGCCGAGACCGCAGAGCCGCGTCACGGCAAGATCCCCGTGGTTTGCTCTGGGCTTCCCTAGAGACAGAGTTTGGGACTGAATACTGGTTCTTTTGGGAACTTGCTTTGAAACCAGGAAAGTGAGTGAACGCACAGGAGTTCCCGATTGGTAAAGTGGAGATGGCGAGACTGGCGGCGAGGCCCAGGCACTGGCCCCTAGTGACCTGCCCTCCCGTGCCCCCGCGGAAAGCCTACCTCTTCACGGTGTGGTAGATGGCGCGGTCCACCATGCGTCTGGTCTCCTCCACGACGCTGATGACAGGAGGGTCTCCGCTCCATCCTGTGGAACAACGGGCGGCACAGTGAACCCTGTCCGAGCGAAGACACCTCTGCCACGTTCAGTGTCCTCCAAGGGCAGCGCGAGGCAGCGACAAGCCCACAGCCCCTGAGCCCCGTCTGTGGGGTTCCTGGCCGGCTCCCCCGTGGGCCTTGTTTCCACATCTCACAGCAGGCGTGAGCCCCCCCACCCTGAGAGCTCCCAGCGCAGCGCAAGGAGGACAGGGCCCTGCCCGCTCCCACCGCCTCCCCGTGCAGTCTCGCTCCCCCTGGCCAGACCCCCTCCAGAACTGCGAGGAGCCGAGTGCTCTGGTCCCTAACCAGGACACGGAAGCTTGTAAACTTTCCCCATTTTATGTTGTGCACATAACCAAGGACAAATTACTGAAAAGTGCTGGTCTCCAATGACAAGACTTCGTTTAATTTTATTTCGTGCTTGAAATGCGTCACAGGTCCCACGTTCACCTCCCTCGACATTCGTACGCAGAAGCCTCGCCCAGCAGGACGATGTGAGGACAGCCACGGGCGGACCCCGTGATGGGATAAGACGGGCCGAGGGCCCCTGCTGGCGGGGACACAGCCCGGTGCGTCTACCCGCCGCTCACCCGACACGAGACGCGCGGGCTCCGGATCCGCACCTGCGGCGGCCGGAGCGTGAGACGCGCTTGTCTCCTGGGCGCACGCCAGCCAGTCGGGACGGCTTTTTAGAGTGGCCCAGACTAACCCGCAACCAAGAGTGCGTTCCTGGGTTCAGACGTGAGGCTCCAAACGAACGATGTAAAGCAGGCGAGTGCTTCGAGGGGCGCCCAAGTAGCTTCTGTTACTAACAAATCTTGCATAATCAATACTTCATGAAAGGAAATGCATAATTTGTAAACATAAATAGAATACCAGACTTTCAAACACATACACCTTTCTAGGAATTAAACTGTTTAGGATGGAAATGTCTACATTTGAGGGGAGGCAGCACAAGATGCCCCAGAAAACCTACGGACGCAGCGAGTGCTCTTGGCAGCTCTCTTGACCTTTTTCATCCTACATCTTCACTAATGACCCCGTTGCAGGAAGAACCAGTCTCTGAGCTGGGAGGGCATCTATGCGGCCCGAGACCCCAGCTGCCTCCCAGGTCGGGGGGGGGCAGAGCCCGGCACAGACACCCTCACGCGCCCTCTCCAGCCCCCTGCATCCCCCGCAGCCTCTGTGTGTGTTATGGGAAAGACACAATTCCATGCATCATCCCAGGATTCTGGGACACGGGACTGGCCACCGAGCGCTGGGGGACCTCTGTCCGCAAGGACCTGGGGAGCACGCTGCGGGGCAGGTGCCGCTCTGCCAGGGCCCAAGCCCGCGAGCTCAGGGGTTCTCACTGTGGGATGTGAACAAGGGGCAGCAGGAAGTAGGCAGAAATCCTCACAACAGACAGGGGCTCCAAGGACCACGCTGGGCTTGCAGAGTCTCTCCTGGACCCGCAGGGATGGGGACACCCCACGAAAGCAGGGGCACAGGGCATGTGTGAGTCCAAACCTCACAACCCGCATTCTTACCCCCGAAGCCAGCACTTCCCTCCCTCGCTAAGGCAGCATGGCCCTGCTCATGGACTGTGTGCCCCGAGGTGACCCGCAGGGCTCCGGACACAGGCTGCCGTGGAGCCTGTCTGAAGCTGGTCCCGCACACAACACCGGGCAGATGCCAGGCGGCTGAGATCTCCACTCCCAGCTGGTCCACCCCAAGTGGACTCACACCCAGAGTCACAAGCCGCGGGCCAGCACCTGCCCTTTTGGCCGAAGGCTGTCCCGGGGAGGTTCCAGGACCCCCTCCTCAGCTCCTTAGCTGTCCAGAGGGGCCCAGGGAGCTCAGGGAAGCACGGCCTTTACCGGTTCACTCAAGGGTGCAGACCAATAGCCCGAAGGAGAGACGTGTGGGGCAAGGCCCACAACAAACACACGTCTGTCCTTGTCGCTCGTGGGCCGGCTCCGTGGCACGTGGGGACCTTCGGGCTCCCCAGCCTGAAGCTCTCGGAACCAGTGTGTCTGGACTTTTATGGAAGCGTCGTCACGGAGGCAGGGAGGCGAAGACCTTGGCCGTGGGAGTCTGATCACCCTCCCGCCCTCCCCTTGTCCAGAGGCCGGCCCGAAAATTCTGACCCTCCGGTCCCACGGTGGCTGAACACACACTTGAGAAAGAGCCGCATGTCCGCTGTCTCCGAAGAGCGCCCTTGTTCAACACAGGAACACCCGAGTCTTCCTCCCCTGGGGCCGCAAACTGCGCGGGGCCCCGGGGTCACTGCGGAGGGACCTCGGAGCTGGTTTGCTCAGAGCTGTGTTGGGGTCCTGGTGTGCCTGACCCATTTGCCGAGACCCCATCACCAGGAATGAAGTCGGCCAGCGGTCCTCGCTCGGCACGTCCCTGCCCGGCTGGGCCCAGACGTCCGGGTCTGCAGGCCGGTCTCTTCTTCCCACGGCTCCTTGGCCACGTCCTTTCGGCAGTGGCTGGTCTTGTGGGAACATTTGCCGTAAAGATGCCTGTGTGTTAGTCTCGGCTTTGCACAAACAGTGCACACGTGTCCCCTCCGTGCTGACGAGCACACGGCTTCCGTGAGGACCTCAGGCTCCGCAGAAGGGCCTCATCCTTGCTCTTATAGACCCACACGGCCACGCGCACATCTGTCCGCAGGCACAGCCAACTCCTTCCTACCCAGAACCTCCAGCTGCCTCCGTTTGCTCCTCCTTGAGCTGAGCCCCGGGGATCTTACTCCAGAGCTTCTCCTGAGCCAGACCCGAGCAGCATGGACATGCAGGGTGCCCTGGCCTTGCTCCCGCCCCCCACCAGACCACTACAGGCCACAGCCTGACTGTCAGGTGTGCATGTCCAGGACCTACGTGTGTCCTTGACAGTGCCCCTTCTAGTCTCCAGTCCTGTGTGTGGGGCTTCATGGAAGGACCCGGAAGGATAGTGAGCTTGGACACAGCTGTACCTCGGGCTCCTGGGGCCCTCCCAGGGGTGGCCGGGCCCTGGATGTGGGCCTCTGGGGTCCTCCTGGGGCCAAGCCTAGACTGGACATGCTGGGGTGAGGGCCCAGCAGCGAGCCCACCGGCAGCCAGCTCCACGAAGACCCCAGCACTGTGATAACAATGCAAACCCCTGGGAACACAGAGCAGCATTGCGAGTTGAACTGGGGGCCGTGAAACATGACCCGTGACAGTGATCTTTCGGCAAAACTGCGGTGAGCTTGTGGTCGGCCAGGAAAACGCTGTCCTCTATCAATGAACATGACATCAGACACAGTGAGAGAAATATTCTCCAAATAAGTAATTTGTAAATGATTAACAAGTCAGCCTCAAAACGCTCCCGTTGACGCTAAAACGTCTGCGACGAGGCATCAACAGCACCGGATAACACCTGACGGGATGCGTCCGCGTGCGCGATCGGGGTGCCGGCTCCGAGTCCCAGCAGGTGCGAGTCGAGCCCTCCGACGGGCGGTGGCGTGCAGGTCCTGCGAAGCAGCAGAGATCACATGCCCCGACTCTGTGGGCTGTGACTTCCACAGCTGACTCCGTGGGCGCCTCTGACCCATGACAACTCGGCCACCACAGCCACGTGACTCCTAACTCGTGTTACTGTGGCTTTACACAGGTGGGGCCTTAACGACCATCAGATAGAAGGACAGATTAGTTAATTCCCAGGACAGCTGCCGAGCAGCACGGGGACCGCGGGCTCATGTGGGTGAGATGCGCCCACCTTCCCCGCGGCGCCTGAAACGCGCGTCTGGTGGCCTTTCCCACTGTCGTCCAGACGCAGGGCACTCGGCACGGCGTGGCACGTCAGGGATCCCCGTGACGGACGACTTCCCAAGCTCCTGCGTGTGGCAGGCGTGGCGAGGGAAAGGGGCACGTGCAGACCCGTGTTCTCTGAGCCCAGCGCTCGCCTCAGGCTTCCTCTGCCTGGGACACATTAGGCGCTTTCTCAGGGGCACTGGGGTCTGCGAGGGACGTCGGTGCAACTTTCCACATGGTCACGAAGTCCCGAGTGCAGTGGAATTGGGATAAGTGGGGCCCAGCAGGGGTGGGACGGGGGCTGTCAGCGTGAGGGTCCTCCCACTCCTGAGGAGTCTGTAGACAACCGCGCGGGCTGAGGAGCCTGCTGGGGACCGTGTGCGTCCGCGGGGGGCGGCCAGAGGCACCTCCGACATTCTGCTCAAGGCAAATGCCTTCAACGTGTTTGGTGCCTTTTCTTTCTTTCTTTCTTTTTTTTTTTTTTTAACCAAACAGACACAGAGCTTGAGGCGTGGCCCTCGCAAGCACCCGACCCGCTCCCGGCCACACTCGACACCGAGCGCCCCGCATCCCAGACACGCCCAGAGAAAGAAACAAGTGATTCCTCCCAAGAGTTTTTTCAAATAGTCAAGCAGGCGAAACGGAGAGTCTCGTGGGTAGAGACCCCAAGTTACTCTTCAGACAGGATCGAGTTGCGATCCGTCCACCCTCCAGAACCACGGCTCCCTTCTCGGTCCGCAGGAGGAAACACGGCACGCGCCTCACCGGGCGCTCCGGGTCGCCATGCTGCTGTCTGTTTCCGTGGCTGTGGACAGTGGCTTCCCGAGGCCGGAGACGGGATTTACCAGTTACTCACCCCACAGGAGTTCCTGGCCTCTCAGGAGGAAGGGGAAGAGGCCGTGTGCGCAGGCCACCACCAGTGTGACGCCCAGGACAGCGAGCGCTCTCCTTCTGACGGTGGAACCAGCGGAGAACAAGTGGCCCATCAGGGCGACGTCTGCACGAGCTGCTTCTCTGGGACCTTGTGAGCTGGACACTCTGTCATCTGGCTCTTCACTACACGTCCAGCACCGCGCTCTGCGTCCCCCCAGCTGGGTCTGAGGCCCAAAGACTCTGACCTGCCCCCCGGACAGGTGCTGCCGCCCTATAAACCCTCCTGCACTTCCGTGCCTGCTCGAGCGTCAGCAGCTGCGGCGGCTCCCACGTCCTTGGGTTGGTGCCAAGCCTCTGGGATGCCGTCACCAGCAAGTATTCACGTCAAGGTCCTCGCGGGCGGAGCCCATGCCCCCGCCAGGAAGAAGGAGAAGGTGCGTGTGTTGAGGAGAAAGAAGCCAGCTACAGCCACCCCCTCCTCTCCTTCCCTTCTAGAAAAGGACCTTGACCTTCAGAGGCCACCCAACCCCATGCCGGTCCTGGTGGGCCCCTGGGGCCCAGTTGCTGGGGCTGTTATTCCCTCCTGCCTAGACGGTGAACAGGCACCTGTCCCGGGGTCTGGCGAGTAAGGTGTGTGCAGGAGGCAGGGCTACCCACGCCGACCCTGGCGGGTCTGCACCATAAGCCGGAGACGGACCCGGGGCTCCCTGTGGACACCGAGGGAGGAAGGGTTTCCGTGGTTGGCCTCCTCTGAGGCTGTGCGTCTCGGCAGGAATGTGGTCAGCCTGGCGCGAGTCCACAGCGGCTCTCTGGCTGGCGAGGACACCGCTGTCCAGGCTTCCGTCCCGGCTGTCTTACGGAGACGCAGACACAGTCTCCCATCCCAGCCTCTCGGGTTTCTGCTACATGAAAACATTTCCTTTCTCCTTCTCTCCCTTCTTCTCTTCTTTCGCATTTGCTCCAGCAGGACCGCGTCTTCTCCAGGAGAGCCGAGATCAAGTTCTGAAACCATCAGGTGGGGTCAACTGGGGATCAGTGCATCAGGAGTTGGCAGCCTGGGAACGCCATGACCAGCGTGACAGAGACCCCGGAGGACCAGGACCGTGAGAGTCTTGGTGGAGGAACGAGGTGTCCCTCTTTAGAACGAGAGTCCTGGGCTTGCTGGGCAGAGTGGGAGACCAGCCACACTCAGCCTGCTGGCCTGACTCGTGGAAATCCTATGGCTGCATCCGGGAGGCCGGGGAAGAGGGCAACGGGCAGGATCCGCAGACACTTGCTCAGGGTTGGATGTGCATGCGAGGCACACGCAGGCTGTGAGCTCGCGGGGTCTGCACATAGGCCTTTGGAGCCTGGGCGGGGGTCTGTGCGGAGACACTTCTGGGAGTGGTGCCCATGGGTCCGCAGCTGAGGTAACGGGTCATCCCGAGAGACAATGTGGACTGAAAGGCACGCCTTCCCAGCAGAAGGCTCTAGGCACCAGCACCATGAGGGGTGTGGGCGGCTGCTGTGTCCCTAGCAACACCATGTCCGAGTCCTGGGTCCCGGGACTCTGCAGACATGATCAGATAGGGAGGTGCAGTCAGATTCCTTATGGGATGGAGGCAGGAGAGTCTGGGGGGCAGGAAAGCTGGAGGGATGTGACCAGGAGCCAGGGGACACAGGTGCCTCAGAGGCTGGAAAGACAGATCGTCCCCCTGAGCCCCAGAGGGAACCAGGCCTGCAGCACCTTGAGTTTATGCCCTTTGGGCTCAGGACCTGCAGGATGACAGGCAATAGGTTTGTCGGAAGCCATGGTGTGCGGGTGTGCGGGTGTGCGGGTATGCGGGTGTGCGGCCGCCTGGGGAATGAGCCCAGGGCGCAGGAAGGGTGTCGACGGACTGTGGTGTTTGCGTATTCAAGGGGCATTCAGATCCTGAGCGAGAACTGTCCCTAGATCACAAGGCGTCCTTCTGTGGGTCCCAGCAACCATGGAAAACACCCGTGTTGATGGGGATGTAGGGAAAAGGGACACAGCATCTGCGGGCGGCTCCGTCACCATATCCTGTCGGGAGAGCAATTCCGTCGCATTTCTCGTAGGATGCCCGAGGGTTCCGACCCGCCGTTGCCGTGCAGAAGTCATCTCTCCTGTAGGCCTGTGCACCACTCGGTGAGATTCCTCAGGGAGTCACTGAAGACAATGACGGGTGCGCCCGGAAGGCGAGTCACGTGGTATGGGTCAGGAGAGGCAGAGTGACAGCTCCTCAGGGTCCCAGAGACAGGTCGGGACTGTTTCCAGGGGAAGAGCCTGAGAAGAGCAAGGGTGCGGCTCCCAGGACGGAGGGGGTGCGGCTCGCGGGGCGGAGGGGGTGCGGCTCACGGGGCAGAGGTGGTGTGGCTCGCGGGGTGGAGGGGTGCGGCTTGCAGGGCGGGCAGGCGGGACTGTGGGTCTGGGGGTCCCTCGAAGGCCAGGCGAGCCCACTGTGACGGGAGTCACCCCCATCCTGGGCCCCACCCCAGGGCTTCCAGAGGGGACCCCTTTCCCCGGGGCCAGGCTCTTCCTTTTGGGGGTTCCACAGGGATGCTACGGCAGCCTGACACGCTCAGACCAGGAAAGTTACTTTCAGACAAAGTGCTGGCACCCAGATGACCCGAGAAACAGCGCATTTTTAAAAAGTATGCATGTCTGATGTATTTGGGACATAATATACTCAGAGTTCATCCAGTGCTTTTTAAAGACTCAGTATTAGCAGAAATCCCGGGCTCGTATTTGAGAAACACAGCGACCCGCGGTCCAAGTGGGGGAGCGAGAGCAGACTTGAGGTCAGCTCCGCCATCCAGCTGCGTGGACGTCACCTGCCAGCGGGTCATGGGCTGAGACTTGTGTGACGGTCACCTGGGTCTACGCTGCAGTCCCTTACCCCTCTGGACGTGCCGTGTGCCCTCCTGGGAGGCGCTCCGCGGGGTGGCTGGCTGGGGCTGGCAGCCATGGAGGAGAGTGCTGTTGAGCCGTCCCGGGACACTGGGGTGGTGGGTGGGACTGGTGGCCCTGCAGATGCCCTCTGCGCAGCTCGTCCTGCTGGTCTCTGACGGCTTCCCTCCAGCACAGCGAGGCATGTGGGGACAGGGGAAGACGCGTCCTGAAACACGAGGGTCCAGTGCAGAAAAGGCCAGGCCTGGGGACGTCCCCAAGGAGTTCACACTTAAGTTGCAGCATTGAACGACGTTATCAGATGATCTAAAGATCCACAGGGGCTGAAATTAGGTCGAGAAAGTTGGCTTTTGGGAATGGAGGGAAGGAAACGTCTTCCTCTAACCACGGGGTCTTCCCATAGGACGAGGAATCGTGCGGACATGAGACAGATGAGCAGGAGAAACACGGATGCTTTACTTGCCATGCTTGGAGGCCCAGCAATGACCTTCCGACCTAAAGTCGGCCCGAGGCAGGTGTGAGTACTGTGCAGAGAGAGGAAAATGACCCTGCAAGGGGCTGAAGGACAAGGGGCTTCCGACCTGGGGAGCTTCTGGTCGTGAGGAATTCCAAACAGGTTCCGGGAGCATCCACACGGCCTTCTCGGCCCTGAATGTCCTGCCCTGGCGACAAGGACGTCCCCGCTTGCCATGGAGGGCACCCCTCACCTGGGACACCTCCTTCCTGCTCCCAGGGGGACAGAGGAGCGGCCGAGGCCCCTTCCTGCACAGCTGTCCCTTCAGTAACTGTTATTGTAACTGAAGTAACGGGCCCAGGCGGCCCGTTTTGGGGCAGCCTGCCCTCGGCCCCCTCAGGGACAATGATGGAGGTCCCCTCCTGCCCAGCCCAGTGGGATTATACTGGTTGTGTTGACACAAAGTGAACAGTTCAGCCAGGATCAAAACCCACCAGGTCTTCTCCTTGTGAAGGACAAGTTCTGGTCATTGGTGCATTTTGTGCGTTTTGGTGCGGCCCTACGATCACCGTGCTGGAAGTGGACACCACCTGCCCCATGGTCCCATCCGTCCTCTCTTACCTGATGGGTCCAGGTCATGGGGGTTGGGAGGTTGGGAGGACCTTGTTCTCAAGGTGCAGGAAGCCCTTGGTGACAAAATCCAGGAAGAGCTCAGGGCTCCTGTGGCTGCTAGCCATGGGGGTGGGTTCTGTGCTGGGCCCTCAGGGGACCAGGTGGGGGACACAGGGTCCTGGAGTGCAGGGCAGGCTCATGTGGGGCAAGGGGACCAGGAGTTTTCTCTCACGTTGGCTTCTGCTGGAATACCCAGGACTCTCCCAGCAAAAATACATTTCAGGGGCGCCTGGGTGGCTCAGTTGATTAAGCATCTGCTTTCGGCTCGGGTCATGATCTCAGGGTCCTGGGATCGAGACCCATGTGGTGTTCCCTGCTCTGCGGGGATCCTGCTTCTCCTTCTCCATCTGCCCCCTCCTCCCTGTTATTGTTCTCGCTCATTCTCTCACTCTCAAAATAAGTAAATAAAATCTTAAAAAAAAATACATTTCAGTCCTTTCTTGGAAGCTGCAAGGACGGGACGAAGCCGGTGGGAAGCGAAGATAGGACGTGGATGTAAATCATCATAACACAAACAGAACGTGATCAGTGCCAGGGAGGCAGGTCAGAGCAGAGCTCGGGGGCCCACGCGCCTTTGTCCTTCAGGTGGCTCTGACCGGTGGTGAGGCCCGGACAGAAGCCACGGGGCACGGGGACACGTGGTCAGGGGGCTGCGTGGCCGCAGGTTGCAGGCGGCAGATGGGAAGGGTCTGGGAGGCTGGCCTTCTCACTGGCATCGTCGGCACCATCGCCGTGTGCGGAGGAGGGACTGAGGTCTCTGGGCTCACACAGGAATGAGGGTCTGCACAGCCACGTGTCCTGGGGACCTGTGCTCCTCAGTGGCCGGGAGGGACACCCAGTGGGACAGCCCAAAGGGGACAGCTAGTGCTATGTGCAGCTTGGGCTCTTAGAGACAATGAGAGGGGGCTTGGGTTTTGAGGGGGGGAGTGGGAGGTTGGGGGATCCCGGTGGACGGTATTGTGGAGGGCACGCATTGCATGGAGCACTGGGTGTGATGGAAAAACTATGAATTCTGTTACGCTGAAAAGAAATAAAAAAATTATATATCGTTATTTACTTGGATCTTTTCATGCTAGACATTGTATAAGACACAATCTCCAGATGCCCGGCCTCGTTTCATTTTGCGCTGAAGATGTCCCACTACATTGCATGCTTGAAGCAAATGGCGCCAAGTGAAGGGACACTCCAGGGCTGTGTGCCCCTGTGTGCGCGGCTGTGTACGGGCTGTGTCACGAGGTCACAGGGGTCAGGGAGCATGGCACAGAGGGACTGGCTGCCGTGACAGAACGTAAGCTGAGAGGGAGGACGTGAGCACACAGGGCCTGGGGGGAGGGCGCAGGCGCAGCTGGCCTGACGCGGATGGACGCGGATGGACGCGGATGGACGCGGATGGACGGAGGACCAGGGACCAGGGAAGACAGGGAAGTTCGGATAAGCGAGAAATAATGAGAGAGAGATTCTTTCTCAGGCAAGAGCCCCTTGTCTTTCATAGGAATTCCAAGAGGGTTCTGGGACGTCGTTTTCTTTGCTTGTTCACGGTCTGTTTGTCCTTTATGCGTCATCCTATGAATTTCCAGAAGCTTCCATCACAAGAGCCACTCACAGGCTCAGTGAGGCCAAGCGCCCCATGACCCCCTGGGGCTGGCTTGCGCCCACCTGCCAAGTCGCGCACACCCTTCTTTTCATGCCTCCCTGTGGTCCAGAACATTCTGTTTCTTCTAAGAAAACCTCTCTGAGGTCGTGGCCCTTCCCGCTGGCGTGTTGCCAGTGCTGAGAGGGACGCGCTAGGAAGCCCCGGGGCTGATCCACGGTGGCCCTCGCAGGAGCCTGTGGAAGGGCGCTTGGGCTGCTTCCACGGCCTCCGGGTGGGCGTCTGTGTGCGCGGGCGGGGCCGGCCGAGGGGTGCTCACGCTGACTCACGCTCTGCGGCCTCGGGGGTCACAGGCTGCCCCGCAGCTTCGCCCACGCCTCCGTGGCGCTCCGTGAGTTCTTGCCGGACGCAGGCGTCCCTGATGCTTTCGTCCAGGCGGGCGCAGGTCTAGTCCCGTTTGGGAGCCGACGCCGCTCCTCGCGCTGACGGACTGACCCGGGCCGAGCCGGGAGCGGCCTGGCCCCGGCAGACCGACCCCTCTCCCTCCGTCGGCCGCTGGTCTGGAGACGCCGCGCGGCGGACCGCGCATACCCGCCGTCGAGGCAGAGCCGCACGCTCCGGGCCCGGGGGGTCTCGGGCTGCGCCTGGTGCGGGCCCCGCGCCTCCGCCCGCTGGTGACGCCGGGCGCGTCTGGGACCCCTGGGGCGCAGCGCCCCGAGCGGCTCCGAGCTCTGTGCTCGCAGACGGAGGACAGCCGGCCGCGCGTGCCCGGTTCTCGGCGACCGCCCTGATGGCCACGGCAGCGCCGGCACGTCGTGCAAGTGAGGCCTTGGCCCGGACGGGGTCTGTCCTCCCTCGGGCGGGCTGTGGCCGGGGCCGGCCGGCCTTTCTGGCCACACGAGCTCCGGCGAACAGCCCGGCTCCTGGGCTATCCTGAGGCTCCTCCGGACCTCGCCCCCACAGCCGCCTCCTGCGCTCCTGCAGCCAGCACTCGCGCCCTCGCTCCGGGGCCCCTTCCTCGCTTCCCTGCTCGTCTGGGGTCTGCAGACCCGGAGCCGCCTGAAGGCCCCCACGTGCTTCCTGCCCTTCTCAAGACCTGCGCTCCCCTGGTCTGCTCCTCGGGGGGCCTGGGCCTCCCTGCTCCCCGGCCCCCTGCGGGCACAGCACAGAGCAGCCTCCCTGGGCCACCAGGGCCAGAAGGCTCCGGCTCGCTGTTAACCATGCCCGGGGGTGGGCGGGCGCCCAGGGCACCGCTGTGTCCCCAGCCCCAAGCGTGTCCACGCACGGCATGTGCTCGGGAAACGCTTTCTGACGAAGCAGGAGCAGCCCGACGGTTGAGCACCGGGTGTCCCAGACCCCAGCGAGCCCACCAGCCAGGTTCTAATGAAGCCGCCAGGACAAAAGCCGTCCCCGGACCAGATGTGGCCCGTGGTCTGTGGCCTGCGGACCCCTGCTTTCAAGAACTTAAAGATTCCCATTAATTAATTAATTAAAAAAGCAGACAGCCAATTATATATGACACCTGCCATGACCCCAACATGCTCAGCCGTGGGTCCAGCCCCACCTCTGGAGCTTTCCCTTTAGGGCAGTAGAGAGGCTCAGGGTGAAGCCAGCATTATTTTGTCAGTTCAGAGGACCGAGGATCTGAAGGCCATAAGGCCTGGGGCCTGGCCGGGTCCTTTTCAGACGGGTCTGGGTTCACAGTGAGCTCTTAGGAAGGCACAGAAAATCCCTCACTCCTCAAAAAACATTCCATAAAGTCGCCAGCCTCTTGGCTCCCAGGCTTCAGTGAGAGGAGGTTTTGCACAGAAACTCCCAGATCACCCTAAAGGTGATCTCCACAGCCGGGCCGCGGTTCTCACACGCTAATCTGTGAAGTCCTCGGGATCCACCCACCACTGCGCCTACGAGGGTCAGGCTCTGTTCCAGGGCGTGAGTTTAGGTTAGACAGAGCCAGACACACGTACCTGAAGGATCAAGGCAAGGCTGGTTTCCCCAAGGGAACATTTTGGATTTTTTTTTGTTTTTTGTTTTGGTTTGCATTTGCCTTGATTCCAATTTTAAAGGAAAAGTTTATTACAGGAGAACAGTTTTCCTCAGGATAAATATATATTATTTAATATTCTCAAATCTGGTGTATATTTACTGTTAGGGACACGTGAAAAAGTGCTCAGCATCACTCGGCATCAGGGAAATACAAATTAAAACCACAATGAGATATCACCTCACACCAGTCAGAATGGCTAAAATTAACAAGTCAGGAAATGACAGATGCTGGCGAGGATGTGGAGAAAGGGGA
>PISX010019412.1:0-38191 GCA_004024625.1 Mellivora capensis | reverse complement strand
CCCTTCAACAGACGAATGGATAAAGAAGATGTGGTCCATATACACTATGGAGTATTATGCCTCCATCAGAAAGGATGAATACCCGACTTTTGTAGCAACATGGACGGGACTGGAAGAGATTATGCTGAGTGAAATAAATCAAGCAGAGAGAGTCAATTATCATATGGTTTCACTTATTTGCGGAGCATAACAAATAACATGGAGGACATGGGGAGATGGAGAGGAGAAGGGTGTTGAGGGAAATTGGGGGGGAGATGAACCATGAGAGACTATGGACTCTGAAAAACAACCTGAGGGTTTTGAAGGGGCGGGGGTTGGGAGGTTGGGGGAGCCTGGTGGTGAGTATTATGGAGGACACGCATTGCATGGAGCACTGGGTGTGGTGTAAACTTGTGATCTCTGTCTGTGAAAAAAATAAATAAAATATTTAAAAAAAAAGAAAAAAATTGTACTGAACCTTGTGACTTAGTGTATTATCATTTAGGCTTATTTTTAATAAATTTTGTGAGGATAACTATGTATTTGAGAATGTGGAAAAAACTTGTCAACTGAAGTTTTCTAAAGGAAAAACACATGAACTCATAGCTAATGAGTATAATAAAACTATTTTTCTTTAAAAAAAAGAATTAAGGAGACGTCCAATATTTTTGATCTGGACATTGGGAAAAATGAAAGTTCCATTTTATTAAGAAGCTTAGGGAAAGAGCATATTTTGGAGTATAATTAGATCAATACCTTTGTTTATAGTATGATAAGTTTGGGATTTGTTAGATATTTAAAATATGTGGGCCACCTGGGTGTCTCAGTGAGTTAAGCCTCTGCCTTCGGCTCAGGTCATGGTCTTAGGTCCTGGGATCGAGCCCCACATCGGGCTCTCTGCTCAGCAGGGAGCCTGCTTCCCATCCCCCTCTCTGCCTGCCTTTCTGCCTACTTGTGATCTCTTTCTCTGCCAAATAAATAAATAAAATCTAAAAAAATATTAAAAATAAAATAAAATATGTCATAAGTAAGCAATTAGAAACAGGGTCTAGTGTTCGGGGAAGTGATCACACTTAAAGATATGGGATTGGGTAAAATTACCTGTCAATGTGTGTAAATACAGAGGAGAAGAGGTCTGCAGAAGATGAGGAAAATTCAACAAGATCCTGAGAAATTACAGCCATTGAGATAGTAGGAACTGAGAAAGAGGAAAGGTATTTTTTAGAGACCAAATGAAGAAAGCATTAAATGATTTAGGAAGAGGGAAGTAATTAAGAAGTGGAGTCCTAAGAAAACTGAGCACTGACATTTGGATTTGCAATGTGGAGGTCATTGCTTACCTTTATAAGATGGTGGAAGGATAAGAAATTGATCTTTGTAGTTCCTGTTTTCCCTGTAGAATCAAGCGGAAAGATATTAGTTGAGAGTTGGGGTGGGTGGTGGGGAAGATGTTGTTTTGAATGTTATCGGAGAAAGGTGATGTGTCATCTAGGAGAATGGGAGAATAATTCTACTATGGCACTTTCATGGAATTTCAGGCAACATTACTTCTCCCCTTGAGGTCTATGGTAATGTACTTGAGACCAGTATGGCTTTGAAATTTTCTTTAGCAATGTTCAACTGCTCTGGTAAAGGTAGTAAAGAGGTGAGGATTAGAATTAACCAGAGTTGGGATCTTGCCAGGTGGAGAGACAGAAGAAGTATCATTATGGACTGTGGAATCTAAATAGGATAAGTATTTTTTTTAATTATGAAGATGATGATGGAGGAAAAAATAAATCAATAGATTAGAGATCCCAGTAAGGCAAGGTATTGTTGAAGTTGAGATACAGAACATCCAACAATTTCTTAGTTGTGGAGAGTGGGATATTAGAAACTGAAACATTCCAGAGTGTAGTGATTGGTAATAACAAATTGTAGTTACTGAGGTAATTTTGCTGATGACAGATTGTGATCTTTCCAGGCAAAATGGAAAAACATGCAAATATTATAGAGGAGTTGGAAAATGTATTAGATGAGGGGTTTTTTGGAAATGTATTACAGGGATCATGGTTTAGGGGAGCTTAGAGTCTCAGGCTTCGTGTGGTTTCTGAAGCAACTGGGACCTGAGGAACTAGTCTTAAAAGTATCTTAGAAGGTAATAATCAGATCTAATTAGAGCCTCCTGAGTCAGTTGTTCTCAGCCTTGGCTGCACATTAGAACTACCTGGGGGAACTTAAAAACTCTCCAGTGCTCAAGCCTCTCCCCAGACCAATTAAATCAAAATCTCTGGAGGTGGGACCCAGACATCAGCATTTGTTAAAGTTCCCTTGTTGATTCCTATATGCAGTCAAGGCTGAAAGCCAGTTTTCTAATTGGTGAAGCCAGAAACAGAAGCAAGAAATTTTGACTCTGGAGTCTGGGCTCTGCATGCTCAGAAAAACCACCTCCATCCCTGTCTGCATATAAGGTAGGAGTTAGATTTGCCCTCCTCCTGGGTCTGATCATCTAAGGAGCTAAGGTTTATGAGAAAAGCAAACCAAATGACTCAAAACAGTCCAGTAGATATGTTTCTGTATATTAGCCAATAAAAAGTAAAAAGAAAGTTTCCTCCCTAAGAGCTGAACAATCACAGTTTGAGGCTCTTTTCTGCAGGACAGCAGGTCACTGCTGAAATGGCAATTGATTATATATACATTGCTCTGAGCACTCCTTAGGAACTGTTTCAGAAGAATGTCAGGTGAAAGGTTCACAGCACAACTTTTCACGGTTAATTAGCAGTTAGAATCCCTTCAAGAAATCGAATAGGGAGGAGCAGATGGGCTCGCAGCTCACCTTGGGGCAGTAATTTGTATGTCCCAGCCATTAGTCTTGGTTGCTAACAACATCTAGAGGTAATGCAATCTTATATTTTTTGCTTATTTTCCATTTGGTTGTTAAATAATTTAACTCCAAAATCTAATTTCTGTTAAAAAAGAAAAATTAAATGAAATGTTTGTATCAGAGCTATTTAATTTGTAACATGTTGCCGTAATAATCTGATATTGGTGTAACACCATAAAACACACCTGATTACTTTGTTTTAAGTGCTCAGACAACACTGATATGCTCTGGTAAGTGAAGAAATCCTACTTCTAAATTACAAAGAACATTATATTTTATTGACATCACAATAAAATAAGTTACAGAGGAGTAAAGATTTGCTTTGGGTTTTTTAAAAAAGCTTTTATTTTAAACCTATCTCTGTTTTATTTTTTAATTAACATATAATGTATTATTTGTTTCAGGGGTACATATCTCTTTAAATGGTTTCTGTTTTTTTAACGAAACCATTTGTAATATTTTAGAAAGCCAATGTGTTCTTTTTGTTGTGGAGGCAGTTTAGCATTGCTATGTTTTTAAAATAAATCTTTACTCCACAAACATTTATAGCACTCTGAAAAGATTTTAAATCTTATTTATTAGTGCCATAGCTTTTGAGATTGAGGCATGGAAGTGGGGTCTGCCACAAACTCTTTTGCATTTTGTTAAATCTGTAGATGTAAGTGGCAAATTGACCTAAGAAGTTCTCTTTGAAAAGAAGGCATTACTTAAGTTTAACTTATTATTTTCCCAGTTGGAATGACAGAAATTGTTGGGTGACCTTTGTAGGGTCACTTATTGTCTCTGTGAAAATTTCCTCCATCCTCAGTGGAAAAAATACCTGCTGAGCTAAGGACTATGGTGAGACAATGCTTGTCAAACATTTTTGTGCTACTCCTCAGAAAGAAGTCAACCATGATAAATAGATTTTCAGGACAAGTTTTCTAAAATTCACCTTGTGCCAAACTTTTCAAGTCCATCTACTCTTCTTTAGGCTTTTGCACTCCCATTAAGCTAGGAAGATGAGCCAGAATTGGTTCTAGGCAAAATATTGCAGTTGAGAGTTTAAATTTATATCTTGTCTTTTTGTTCCTTTCTCTTCTATTCGTCTACAATGTGTCTATGGGTTTCTTCTTCTATTTACTCTAACATAGCACCAGATACGGTTTCACCTTCCTGTATAAGGAGTGCATCTGCCAAAATCAGCCCCATTTTAAGTCTTCTTTTGTTACTTAAAAAAGTCTTGTTTGGGCTCTACCCCAAACCAATTAAATCAGGAACTCTGAGGTTGTAGCTTGGAGAATCTTTAGGTTTAAAAGCTCCCAGGTGACTCTAATGTACCGACTTGGCTAAATACCACTGTCTTAAAGCCAAAACCATGGATTCTTAAGGATCTAATTCTAAAGAGATAGCCGGTGAGTAAAAAAGATATTTGTAGACCAGAAAGCCTTACAGGCTATTTATGAGCCCCAAACTAATGAGAGGACATTGTCTTATCAGCCTAAAGGATGACAGCATCTAAGCCAACAATAATTTTATCTTGCTATGAAATTCCTCGGCAGCCGTGACCTTTATTTTCTTTTGTCTCAGGCACTGTGGTCACCTGGAATAATCTATGACGCACTGAATGTATTATTATCCTCATTTTATCTGATAGTATAATGCCTGCTAAGGAGTGACTAACTTTCTAATTTTGTGAGGGTGGGAAGGGTTCTGAATTTATTTGACAGTTTGTCACAGTGAATCTCTGGCTCTGCGAAACAAATTCTACAATCGCTCCAATGACAGTAGTTACCTGTTCTCCTTGCATGCTTTAGTTAACTTAGTGAATCTCTGCTTGCTTGCAGTTGTCTGTCTCTCTGTTCAGAATGATTAGGAGGATGTCCTCAGAATTGTAAGAGTACTGCAATGTTCATGGCCATGGTGACTTTGGGTTCAAAACCATAGTTTTCTAAATGAATTGTTTATTGAACATTGGACCAGCTACTAGAAAAATAACTAAAACTGAGAGCTCCTTGTGCTCTTGAAGTAAGAATTTACATATATGTTGAAGTTAGAAGCCTTTGGTTGAAAGTTATGTGATAAGGATCAATATGCTCATTTTTAATTTCAGTTTTTGAGCTCTTTTGAACTTATACCCTGAACTTGATTATAGCAATACTAAATTAGTAGCTGTTTAATCAGTGTAGTAAAATGAAGAAAACTGTAACATCTGCTTTTAGTCAAGCACTTATCTCTTCCACTGTTACAGTTTAGAGGACATATCTTTTAAATGCATTTTAGGGGCATTCATCCTGCCTCACTCTCACTGTAACCTCTGAGAAGAATGCTAAAAGGTCAAAGTCAAGGATACTATTTTTTTTTAATATGGAATGCTTCACAAATTTGCATCTCATTCTTGCTCAGAGGCCATGTTAATCTGTGTATCTTTCCAATTTTAGTATATGTGCTGCTGAAGCAAGCACAAGGATACTATTGATTAACAATGTTAGGAGTTTTCTTGTATAATGCTGGAAGAGATTAAAATCTATTTTAAGGTTTCCAGTCTCTGGCTTGCATATAAGGAGCTTGGAAGTTGCCACTCTATCTTAACAAGTAAAAATCTAAAAAAACCAACAGTTCTTGGATCTGTAGGTGAGGAGAGACACAGGAGAAACTACAGTCCCCAAGATTAAGAGTCAGGCAAATACAGGGTATGGAGTTCCAGAGAGTAGAAAAGCGGGAGTAGAAACCAGGTAACCTGTGCCAGGGTAGGAAAACCTGAACTATGACAAATTGCTAGAGGTTCAGGGTGGACAATTCTGAGTGTTAAAATCTCTATGGGTTCCAAGTTATAGGCCCACAATATGTGATATTTACCTCCAGAAACGTGACCAGATTCCTACAGTAAATATGGAAGAATAATTCCCTAAGGTTTCCTGCGGGGGAAGGGGCAAAGGAAACATTTTGAAATACTCAAGAGCATTTTTTGAAATACTCAAGAGCATTCTATCCTTCTTAAGAAGGTGTGGCCTCAGGAGAAACTAGCTTAATGGGAGTCTAATTTGCCAGGTATCATCAGAGCCCAGCTTAACTGGGGGAAGGAAAATACCTAATGCCAGCATCATCTAGCTATCCTCTACCACCTAAGCGGTGAGAAAAAAACCTAAGAAACATTTGTGACGTTTACTGTGCAAGAGGCATAGGCTCAGGACTTAAACAAAGGACCAAAAAAATGCTTTCCCTCAACACCATATTACTAAAGGTCTTTTTACAGCAGTCCCTTTTACCCAGCACCTCATATCTAGCTCTCAGGAAAAGAATTGAAGTCCTATGAAAAGTCTAAACAAACACAATTTAAAGAAATGGAATATGCATCAGACCTAGACATGGTAGAGATATCTGAATGAAAATATATTTTATCCTTTCAGTGGTTCCTTGGTTGTTCTATGATGTATATTTCTGGAATATTATTTCTTAATTGTTTTTGATAATATCATCTTATAGATGTTCCTAGGCTTTATAAGTTTTAGTCAAATGCTTTATGGTTTTAGGAGAAACTGGTTTTTTCTCCTTGATGTGTTACCACCATGAGCAAGATGAAATACTGATGACCAAAGACGACAACTGTAGCTTTAGGGACTTGGGTTCTTTGACTGGCCTGCTGTAAACAAAATTATCTATGACTTACAGGTGGCTTAGTCCACTTGTCAAAGCTAGGGTTTGGGGACAAGTTCTTTTTAATCATAAATATTGGTTCAGTTGGATGTTTAGCATATATAATTTATTTGTAATCAAAGTACAATTTATTCCTGTTCTGTGACCATGAAAACTTACTCAAAGAGCATGAAGCCTGACTCAGGGCTCTATCTCACAACTCTGAGGTCATGACCTGAGCTGATATCAAAGAACTGGATGCTTAACCAACTGAGCCACCCAGATGCCCCTGGAATGTCTCCTCTTAATATCTTCTTCAAGATCCAGGGGTACTGGGACGCCTGGGTGGCTCAGTTGGTTGGACGACTGCCTTCGGCTCAGGTCATGATCCCGGAGACCCGGGATCGAGTCCCGCATCAGGCTCCCAGCTCCATGGGGAGTCTGTTTCTCCCTCTGACCTTCTCCTCGCTCATGCTCTCTCACTGCCTCTCTCTCAAATAAATAAATAAAATCTTTGAAAAAAAAAAAAAAGATCCAGGGGTACTAATAGGCAAGTGAAGCAGAATTTGGGTACTATTTGGAATCCTCTCATTTCATTATGATTAACACTCTTCTGATTAATTTGGCCTAGCTTGCCAAATTCAGTTTCTCTTAAATTTCAGTTTACTAGAGTAAGGAAAAAGCTATTTGAAATAACTACAATAAAAAGACAAAATTCTAGTGAGAAATGTTGAGCCCTCATATAGGAATAGTTTTCTATGAATTGAGTCACAAAAGCTGCATTTATTTTTGGGTATTTTTGAGTTTTTGGGTAGGTTGGAAGATTTAGATAAGCTTTAGGAATCAAAAGTCGACAGAGTGTACTGGGTCTGTCCTCATTCATGAGGCTGGAAAAATACTTCCCAGGTCATCTTTAATTGGCCTTTTGTACCCTAGCATCATAGTTCACATTAAATGGACACTGAGTTAAAGTACTGCTATGCTATCTGGACATTCACATTAGTGTATCAGAGCTTTACTAGCTTCATAGGATTTACCAAGATAGGATATGGACATTTGAGGTATTAATAACTGACAATATTTTATTTGGCTAGTTGTTTTTAGTCTCTATAGTATGGCAAAATAATGTTTTGTTCCTTTCCTGCAAGGTGTGCAAATTTTTGAGCTATACATTGTAGCCCTCTTTTATCCCTTAAAGGTAAATTACTATCAACATTTAGACTATAGTTTTATACATTGATGCCTATGTTTATCATATTTGCATGCTGGAAAATTTCATTTGTAAAAAGGTTTTTCTATTAAAGATTTTCCAGTTTGTTAAGATTCAGTGATTTCTTTTTCAGAAAAACACAATCTTAATAGTTTGTATGCAATGGAAGTAGAATCTGAGACTTTTAGGGAATCATTTAAAGGAGCATTATGCATACAATACTTCTATAAAAAGAGACTCCTAGAAGATGGTTGAACCACTAGATGAAAATCTCCTGCGTCCTGAAATGATGGTATGAAGCGGAGCGGCATCACTCCTCTTCCTCAACATACTGTAAATGAACACGTGACATGTATATATCTATTAACTATGACATGAGAAGGAGAAATAAACTAATATATTAAGCTGCCAATATTTGGGGTTGTTTATTTTAATTTTATTTAACTTAGTGAATCTGTTTATTTAAAATTAGTTGACTTTATGTTTAGAATTACTAGAAAGAATTTTCTTGGAATTGAGAACATTATAATCTAATTATAGTATAAAACCAATACCATTTATCAGATGTATTTTAAATTAAAAGGCCAGAGTTTTAAAATACATAGGAATATATGGGCAGTGTTGCATTACCCATTGTAATGTAGCTAAACCAACTGAATGTATTTGGAGATAGTACAATTATGTGTTGCCAAAGCAATTCTATTCTAGTGAACTGAAGGGCCTGAAAAAACTTGTTGATGACAGAGCACCGAATTTTCACAGTGGGGAAAAATGGTAGTTGTAAAGAAAACTAGAAATTGACATATTTAGAGAGATGAGTCATGAATTAACACAGTGATACCAGGGATTAAAACTTAATGGCATATTAAAGAGATACTCTATAAAGTAGTCTAGTGTTCTAAGTGGGTCAAAACATTTGAATATTTGTTAAAAATATAGACTCTTGGGTCTCGAACAAGACTTACTATCTTAAAATTTTTATTTTTAATATGCTTACATGAGAATGAATTTTTTTTGTGATGCTTAACTAAAAAAATTATGGGAAGTTCTTATACTAGTGCCTAGCATATAATAAGCATCCAATAAATATTAGTCACTACTATATTGAAATTCCTGTGCACATTAAAGCTTGCAAAATGTTCTTATAGAAATGGATCACAGGGTGTGATTACCATTTTTATAAAAATTGATACTAGATTAAAGAACAGTTGGTTAGCCTAATAGAGGATTAAAATATATGGAAATGGTCTTACTTATCCTTGGAAAGGTGACAATGGGCAAAAGCATAACAAAGTTTACCTCTGCTTTTTAATTTCTACACATAGCTTAAGTTGACAGTGGACCAAGTGGTCTGATATTAATCAGTATAAGGAATACAAGAACAACATGTTTTGTTAATAAGTTACATTTTGCTTGAGTGGTTAATGAGCTGTCTCCCTGGAGATAATTGAAGGTATTGGGCTAGAGGTCATGGCTAGATATGCAGACAGATTTGAGGGTCAAAGACAGACAAATGACTGTAGACATATAGCCAGAGAGAATTTATAAAATTAGGAAGCTGAGAAATAGAGTCTAAGATTAAACATTGGGGGACACCTACGTTAGGGGGAAGAGAAAGATAACAGAATTAGATAAAATGAAAAGAGCCTAATCTGAGACTAGAGCAGGGAAAAGTTAGAATGGTGTGTCCTGGAATCCAAGAAAGGAAGTTTCAAAAGAGAGATTAGCCAGTGGTAAGAAATTTTATAGATACTGAGCATGAGAGTTTTGATCTTTTCACTCAAGCTGAAAAGTTCTCTTCTTGTATTTGTATAGTCCCTATCCTGTGCATAAGACCATGACTTAATTTATTTGGGATTCCCTGTGCCTAGAACAATATCTTGTATTATTTAATTCCTTCAAGACTCACTGAAGCTCTCTTGAGAGGCAGAAACTATAAGTCTTTGGGGAGCTGGGATTTTTAATATTTATTTTTACAAGGTGTCTCCCAAGTCTTTATATCATGGCAGAACTAACATTTAAACTCTTCTCCTGCAGACCTTCCATGCTTGGTTTTAAGTTTTGTTATGGCTTTCCAAAAGTAGGCTCTGCTCTATGGTATAGTTGTTACTCTTGAGGCACAAGCTTTCTGATGTTTCATCTGTATGTTCAAGGTGTTAATGAATTGTTTACCTGGTCTTTCATTATGGCTGGCTTGAACTCCAGTGTCCCCTTGCACCACTTGATATCTCACATCTCTCTTCACTTTTAACCCATAGCAGATGCTCTCTAACTTCAGTCTTTCCCTGTGTATATGCAGCCCATTTCCTAGCCAAGGAACCCTATATGGGAGCCCGCATGGAATTCTGTGTCCCATTCTGTTAACAGGTCCCTTCTTATAGGTGCTCTGCCCCACAAATTCCAGAAGGTCCCCAGCTGCCATGAACTCTGATCTTTGCTTTCTTAGCTCAATGGAATTGTTGTATGCTGCTTGGTATCCAGCTCATTGTGTTGTGATTGGGAAATCATCCCTGGAGAGAAGGACAGGGCAATTGTAGGGTTTACTTCATGAGTATCTCATCTCTAAGGAATTACAAGATTTCACTGATTATTGTCCTGTGCCTGAAAAGAGTTGTATGTATTTTTCTAATTTTATGGTGATTTACAGGAGGGGGGGCTAGTTTGGTAATATTTATTCCATCATAGTCAGAAGCAAAAAATCCCCAAGTCCATTCAGTCTTGAAATCTCAAAATCTTCTTTGATCCCTTTCTCATCTTTAGGCTCTCACCCAAAGACAAATCCTTTCATTCTTCTTTTGAATGCTGTTTGTAACTATTCACTCATTTCTGCGGTCATTGCCACCATCCTGAGACCATCATTTCCCAAAACCTCTATGACTGCAATACCTTTATAAGGAGTCTCTCACAGCTGATACATACTTTAATAATATTATTTGTTAACATAGGTTCTTTAATTACTCAGTCTATACTATTTTAATAAGAAAACTCAGTTCTTCCTTAATTTATCTTTAAATTATCTTATAGTTTTACTTTTTATTGTACCCCTTATTTATAGTAGTTGCTAGAACAGCTCTGTGATCTCTAGACTTTGCTTATATTATTTTGCAGTAAATGCTTTGATTCTTCAAAACTAGTTTTTCAACAGATATTTAAGTGGCTAACATGGGCCAGACATCATTTTAGATTATAGCATTACAGTAATGAACAAGATAAAACAAGGTCCATCACATCACAGAATTTACATTTTAGTGGAGGAGATAGAAGTTGAAGAACTATTCACATAAGTATTAATTATGCTTGTTTTAGGAGCTACAGCGCAGAAGCACTCTGTATCTTAAGTGTATTTACCATGCAGCCCTATCTTATATTTTGAGTGCATTTCTCTGGGGAATTAGATTTGAGTATCTAAGTAGTGGTGGAAGTTAGCTTGATAAAATATGATGGAGGCAGATGGAACAGCAGGAGAGAAAACTCCAGGGAAAGAAGGAACATGGCCCTGGGGTAACAAAAAGGAGCAGTGAACCTAGAGTACACTAACCAGTCCCTGGTGAGCAGAGGAACTGGTAAATTACCATAGAGGCAGATGATACAGTCACTCCAGGTTACAATGACACGTCTGGATTTTATTCTAAGAGTAAAGAGAAGCCTGCAGGTCACTTCAAAATGGCCACCAAATTTGTCCACAAGCACTGGAACTATTAGACATCCCCTTTTTCTACTCTTCAAAAAGTTCCCCGTGGAGATGGTGGGTTGCAATAAAGATAGATGTGCCATTTGGAAGCAGGTAACTCAGTTTATTGAACATGGTAGCAGCTGTGATTTTGGCAGTATGTAGCCTAGCTCTGTAGTCCAGAGCTGCCACATGTATTGATTCTTCATCTGTCCCACTTCTCCCTATTTGAAAGCTCGGCCTTTTGTTTGCTTTAATGTGCTTTAGACTATATTATATTATAGTATTCCTCATGAAAAAAAATTTAGTTTGTATTGGAGTTCTCATTTCCATGAGGATACAGTGAGCATTTGCCTCTATGACACTTTATTTTTCAAAATACTTATTTCTAAAATTTTAATGCTAGTGTGTGGTTAACATAGTATTATATTAGTTTCATGTGTATAATGTAGTGATTTGACAATTCTATACATTACTCAGTGTGTATAATGTAGTGATTTGACAATTCTATACATTACTCAATGCTCTGTCCATTACTCAACGCTCATGATAAGTGTATTCTTAATCTCCTTTACCTATTTCACTGATCCCCTCCCCCCACCCATCTTTCCTCTGGTAACCAGCAGTTTGTTTTCTATAGTTGAGTCTGTTTTTTGTTTTATCTCCCTTTTCTTTGTTTTGTTTCTTAAATTCTACATGAGTGAAATCCTATGGTATTTGTCTTTCTCTGACAGACTTATTTCGCTTGGCATAATACTCTCTAGCTCCATTCATGTTGTTGCAAATGACAAGATTTCATTCTTTTTATGGCTCAGTAATATTTCATTTTGTATATACCACTTCTTTTTAAAAAAAAAGATTTATTTATTTATTCTTAGCATGAACAGGAGGGACAGAAGGAGAGGGAGAGAGAATCTCAAGAGAGAACCTCAAGTAGACTCCACAATGAATGCAGAATCTGATGCTGGTCTCCATCTCATGAACCTGAAGTCATGACCTGAGCCAAAAGCAAGAGTCAGATGCTTAACCAACTGTGCCTGCCAGGCACCCCTCCCAACTCCCTCTTTATCCATTTATCTGTCAATGGATGCTTGGGTTGCTTCCATAATTTGGCTATCATAAAAATGTTGCAATAAATATAAGGGTGTATATATCTTTTGGAATTAGTGTTTTTGTAGTCTTTGGGTAAGTACCAGAGGTGGAATTACTAGAGCATATGGTAATTCTATTTTTAATTTTCTGAGGAAACTCCATATTGTTTAGAGTATCTAGTCTGTTTATGTTCAAAGTAATTATTGATAGGTATGTATTTATTTATTTCAATACTTGTTTTATAGTTTTTTTGTAGGTCTCTCTTTATTCTCTTGCTATCTTTGCTACTGGTTTGGTGGCTTTCTTCAGTGATATATTTGGATTCTTCTCTCCTCATTGTTTTGGATATCTATTACTGATTTTTGATTTGTGGTTACTGTTAGGTTTATATATAATGTCTTATGCATATAGCAGTTGATATTAAACTAATGTCACTTAGGTTTGAACCCATGCTTTGCTCCTGCCCCGCCCTCCACCAGTGTTTTAGGTATATAGTGTCAGTTACATCCTTTTATTTTGTGAATCCCTTGACTGATTCTTATATATATATATATTTAATTTTACTGCTTTTGTGCTTCCTACTCTTCTTACTTACCATTCTCTAATTTCTTGCTATTCAAAGTGTATCTCATGGACAAGTAACACTAGAATAACCTGGGAGTTTATTAGAAACACAAAATCTGAGGACTATCCCCAGACTTACTGAATAAGAATCTGCAATTTAACAAGATCACTAGGTGATTCATATGAATATTAAAATTTAGGAATTGCTGCTCTAAACCCTGCCACCAGTGTCGCCTCTTCATTCTCCATTATCATCCTGTGCCTCTTTCATGTTACACATCTGGTCATGCTGGGAATTATTAGCTTGTCAAGAGTCAGGGATTTAAAAAGTGCTGTAAGATAATGAACTGATTATACCTGGGATCTGTGGGGAACAGTCATAACTAACAAAATTCTCTTAATTGTATTAATTTGGTGAGTGTTGCTGCAGCATCAACTATTAATAAATCCATTATTTCTCTCATGGTGCTGTTTGCTTTCTTGGTTTCTAGCTGTTGCCTCAGTTGAGGGCCATTTTCCTGAGTGTTCCAGGCTGCTGCCTAAAGGACATCCTTAGCACAGTATCATCAACCCCAACATTGAGGCACCTAGTGGAAAATCTACCTGTTTTATCTCTTCAATGCTGTTTCTAGGCAATCAACCACTGAGTTGATCCATGGTTTAGGCTGTTGTTAGCCAAATTTCTCTTTTTCTAATATTTTTCTTCCTCATTCTTCATCAGTAGCTGCTGTGCCCAGATTTTAGGACAGACCAAAGAGGACCCATAGACTTAGGCAATTTATTAATGCTCTTGGCTCTGTCCAAAGAGTATATGTTGGTCAGGAAGAAAGGATTTAATACTTTTTTCTCCTCTCCCAGTCCCACAGCTGGGCAACCTGTCTGCATCTCTGGTTCTTTTTACCTCTTTCCAAACTCCTTTCTGTTTTTTCTCTTTCTTTAATTTTTAATTTACTTTCTTTAATTTACTTCTAGCTACTCATCTCCTGCCTTAGTTAATTCAACATAAAACTAACTTTTAGCGGCTCATAGATTCCACAACTAAAAATTTTGGTTACGTAGAATCATTACCCTTCTGATTAAAATGCAAGTTATTATGAGAAAATAATTTATCAAAGTGGAAATCAGTGTTCATATAAATTATAATTTAAACTCTGTTTGAATTTTATTATTCAGGGTTTTCTAGAAAGATGTTAATTAACATGGAATTTGATCTGCATATTGAACAAATTTACTTATTAAAATGGAGTTCATATGTATTGAGCTGAATTTTACTGGAGGGAAATAGGCTCTTTAGTAATTTGAATTCTATTTATAAGATAAATACTTTTATAGTTTTCTAAGACTAGGTGAATATGCAAAGTGGTAGAATTAAACCAACTGAAAGAATGAATGGATATAATTTTTTTCTATTCTGAACCTGTGTTGTTCTCTAAATAGCAGGGTGCTTTTTTAGTACTTCTTTCTCTTAAAATTCTGTTTTCATAAGTCAGAGTGAACTGGATCTACTTAGTGTGATTTTGTTGAAGTCATTAGTTCTAACCCCAGACTTACTATTATTTATAATTATCTGTGTTTGGCAAAGTTGGACAAAAATATGTTTAACTGTTTCGTTCTGGATTTATCTTGAGAAGTCACCATGAGAAGAAGAAATTTCATTAAAAGTAACAATTCTTCTGAGATTTGTCAAAGTAATTTTTAAAAATTTAAAACATACAATACTCTTTTTCTAAGTATTCTTATTAGAATATTTATACAGAGCATTTATACCTGTTCTTGTTATTCTTTTTGTGTGTGTGTGTTCTTACTATCCTAAACCATTCTAAGTTTAAATGTGCAAGATAGTGAGGTCATTAGGTATAGCAAATGCTTGTTGAAAAACAAAAAAAAAAAAAAAAAAGGAAGGGAAGAAAAGCTTTCTTTTATTTTTTATTTAAATCCAGTTAATTAACATATGGTATATTATTAGTTTCAGAGGTAGAGTTCAGTGATTCATCAGTCTTATACCCAGAATTCATTATATCATGTGCCCTCCTTAATGTTCATTATCCAGTAACCCCAGTCTCCAGCCCCCTCCCCTCCAGCAACCCTTAGTTTGTTTCCCATGATTAAGAATCTCTTATGGTTTGTCTCCCTTTTTGATTTTGTTGTTTCATTGTTCTCCTTACTTTTGTTTCTTAAATTCCACATATGAGTGAGGTTATATGATAATTATCTTTCTCTTAATTTGCTTAGTATATTTCCCTCTTGTTCCATCCATATCGTTGCAAATGGCGAGATTTCAATTTTTTGATGGCTGCCTACAATTCTGGTGTGTGTGTGTGTGTGTGTGTGTGTGTGTATACATACATATATATACCACATCTTTATCCATTCATCTGTCAATGGACATCTAGGCTCCTTCCATAGTTTAGCTACTGTGGACATTGCTTCTGTAAACATTGGGGTGCAAGTGCTCCTTCAGATCACTACATTTGTATCTTTGTGATAAAAACCTAGTAGTGTGCAATTGCTAGGTCATAGGGTAGCTCTCTTTTAAACTTTTTGAGGTACCTCCATACTGTTTTCCAGAATGGCTGTACAAGTTTGAATTCCCACCAACAGCGTAAGAGGGTTCCTCTTTCTCTGCATCTTTGCCAACATTTGTTGTTTCCTATGTTGTTAATTTTAGCCATCCTGACTGGTGTGAGGTGGTATCTCATTGTTGTTTTGGTTTATATTTCCCTAATGGTGAGTGATATTGAGCACTTCTTCATGTGTCTCTTGGCTATTTGGATGTCTTCTTTGCAGAAATGTCTGGTTTATGTCTTCTGCCCACTTCTTGAATGGATTATTTTTTGGGTGTTGAGTTTGGTAAGTTCTTTATAGATTTTGGATACTAGCTTTTATCCAATAAGACATTTGTAAATAGCTTTTTCCATTCTGTAGGTTGTCATTTGGTTTTGTTGACTATTTTCTTTGCTGTGCAAAAGGTTTTTATCTTGATGAAGTCCTAATAGTTCATTTTTGCCATTGTTTCCCTTGCCCTTAGAGATGTGTCTAGCAAGAAGTTGCTGTGACTGAGGTCACAGAGGTTGCTGCCTGTGTTCTCCTCTAGGATTTTGGTGGGTTCTTGTCTCACATTTAGGACTTCCATCCATTTTGAGTCTATTTTTGTGTATGGTGTAAGGAAATGGTCCAGTTTCATTCTTCTGCATGTGGCTGTCCAATTTTCCCAACACCATTTGTTGAAGAGATTGAAAAGTTTCATTTCTTTCTTTTTTAAAATATTTTATTTATTTATTTGACAGAGATCTCAAGTAGGCAGAGAGGCAGGCACAGAGAGGGAGAGGCGGAAACAGGCTCCCCACTAAGCAGAGAGCCCAATGTGGGGACCCCGGGACCATGACCTGAGCCGAAGGCAGAGGCTTTAACCCACTGTGCCTCCCAGGCACCCCTGAAAAGTTTTCTTTTGAAAAAAATTTTCTCTTGGGGTCCAGTTTTTTGATGAGGTGCTCCACTAAGCCTGTCTGCAACCTCAAGTCTGATAACGAAATTCCTCCCAGGGATGGAAGACTATTAGGAATTGCAAACTCAAATGCCTCCAGGGTTGGGGCATGCTCTAGATCAGATGGGAACTCTGGACTGGAAAATGCATGTAACACATGTAGCATGCCTTATTATAAGAATCAGTACATGCCTTAAGTTATGACTTTCCAAAAAGTATTTATAGTTTATATAGTCCAAATACAATCTACCAGAGATCATTTTTACTACAAGTGAAGTTGCCTGATAACAAAGTTGATATTCTATCTTTATCAGTTTTTCAGAAAAACTAGAGCTAAAAAGTTAACCAGAGTTCAAATTTTCATGCAGAAGGGATGTGAAGTAACCACACTTAATTGAAAGTAACCATAATGACAATAAAACAGTGATTGCAATAGTTGTAGAAACTTCCCTTAGTAAGAATTGAAAGCCTTACTCTTTCCTAATCTGACAGTGAGCAACCACAGAGGGGATCTGAAAGTGCCTGTTGAGTAACATCAAAAGTTGGTATGTGGCCCAATAAGCAGTCAGTGCAAGTCAGAGATGAAGGAATAGGTAGATTGAAAGAGGGTGGATCTAGGACCTTAAACAAAAACTCCACTTCTGTCCATACTGACTAGATGTTTTTATTAATCTTTGGTGAATAAGGGTTTACTTTGTGGTGAAACAAGGCTGCTTCTGAGTTGTACTTAGTAAATTAATTGCTTTGGTGCCAAAGTTAATTGTTAAGTATATAACATTATTAATAAGTATGTGTATAAGTTGAGGTTGCATCTTCTTAAGAGTATGAGCCCTTGGAGTCAGACTGCCTGCCCTTGTTGGATTTTAACTATGTGACCTTTGGACATTTACTCCACCTCTCATGCCTCATTTTTCTAGCTGAATGTGAAGATTATGAATATATCCTAGTTATAGGGTTGTGTGAAAATTAAGTAAGCTAATGTAAGTAAAGCTCTTAATAAAGTGCCCTGAGTATAGTAAAATCATTAAACAAATGAAAGTAATTCTTGGTAAATAGTTAGACAAATGTAGTTTGTCCATAATATTGTTTAGATTATTTTACATTTATTCTCATTAATAATGCCCAGAATTAATGACCCCTCTGAAATAATAAGAAATATATTTGGTCTCTGCTACCAGTTCCTGGTATAGAGCTCCTAAAACCTTATAAATAGAAGCACCAGGAAGACCTTCTCTTTTAATATTTGATCTTTGAACCCTGACATAGAGATCCTAGGACCCTTTTAACTTCTTAAGCAATGAAGACAGCATCTGACACAGAATTCCTAATTCCTTTGGAATTTCCTGAATGATAGGAGTGTATTTTGTTCTAATGAGACCTTGGTGGGCTTCCGGATAGGGGCTGATCACCAGAAAGACCAAGCCATGATTAAGCTTCTTTGGGAAGTTTAAACCAGGTAGAAGGGAATGAAGTGAGTCCAGATGGGCACAGTGATTTCCTAGGCCAGTGACACAAAAAACATGGCTGTATATGTGAGTTGCTTAGAAAATGTTTACAAATACATAACCCCATGCCCCACTCCACACACTTACTCCAACTGTATATCTGAGAATGGTTCTCTTAGAGACTGCCAGATGTGCATCCACAGATGGAGTCATTGAGAACTGGTAGTCAAGGCCACCAGATAGCGCCTGGTATATCACAGGCTCTTTAACTGGAACAGCACAAAATTAGAATTTGGTATATACTGTGTGTTACCATTGAATATATACCATGATTTATTTCTTCTAAGCATTATTTTCATAATTCAGAGTGGGAATATCAAGGTTACAAATGCCCAGACTTCCCAAAAGTGTAGGTAACTGAGGCACCGACTGCAGGTTAAGTCTCCACAGCCCCTTGGAAGATTTTCCCATGCATTAAAATAAGCACGCAAAATGCTATCAATTTCTAATGTATGGTGGTGTGGTGTGGTGTGTGTGTGTGTGCATGTGAATGTGCACATGGATATTTATTGTATCAGGTATGTCAACAGTGCCTAGTAGATCTTCCTCCTGCATGGACTTTCTGCTCAGAAAAGCAGTCCTACACTATGATTTGGGCAGTAGTGGTCATTGGATGGGCCGGGAATGGGCACTTCACTCTAAGGCAGATCATACATTAGTCAGTGATTTGTGAGGTAGCTTGGTTTGACAGGTTCTGGACATATGACATTGATTGAGAACTTTCCACATGTGGAAAAAAAATCATTCATATATAGAATCCTTATAAAAATTTAGTTGACAATATTTCTTCTTATTTTAGAAATACAACCTAACATCCAGAATTTGTGTTCCTTCAAGTAGTATAGAAAATATTTAGTCAAGTAAGTCTATTTTCCTCTGGAATTAGGACTGGGAAGTACAGAGAAAAATGGCTGATTGGAGAGAAGTGAATAATGGAGCAGAGTGTAGAGAGAAACATTCAAGAGCTTAGTGGAATCAGTTAATGGTAAATTCAGAGATTACCCCACAGCTTTCCTCAGTCCATGCATTGACCAGTCTGTCCAAAGAAACCCAAGGCCTGACAGCAACTGAACCAACAGTGGGGAAAAAAAACCAAAACCAAAACCAAAATCCAGCTATCTGTTGATATTGAGGGGAGAAACAGCACTGCTATGAGTATCACTAACCAAAGCTCCATGAAAGTCATAGGTATAGAAGGAGATACCAAGATGGCAAAGCATTAGAACAGAGTTGCCCTTTCATTAACCCCTATTATTTAGTCAACCTTTCTTTTCCTTACAAATCAAAATGTCAAAAGATTTATGAACACATGTACTCTCTCCAATGTAAGGCAAGATTTAAAAAACAAAGATTTAGGCTAAGATCATACATTTTCCACTAACATAAAACCATTAGCAGTCTTCATCCTATTTACTATGGGGCATGGTCAGGGTAGGCAATTGACTTAAAGGGGCAGAGGAAATGTTTTCAGGTGATGGAATTGTTCTGTCTTGGTGGATGGTAGTAATGGTTACATAACTGTACAAGTCCCCAAATCCATCAATTTATATACTTATAATGGGTGAATTTTATCTAATGTAAATTATACCTCAATAAAACTGTAAACAACCCCCCTTACTCAAAAAGTGGTTTGAGAAGTGGGAGTTTAAGAGGTAGAAGAGACTGCTTCAGTTGTAGAAAAGTAAAAGTTTAGGTCAGGTGCTTGTGTCTCTGTGGAAGGGCTAATTATACCTAAACTCTTGAAGTAGAGGGACGTTCAAATTATGGCTTAAAAAGATTGGACACAACCCATTAGCCTAAGTGTCTTATAGGAAATTTGTGAGATTTAAAATCTATAGGGGGTACATTGAGGAATTAACTCAGAGTGATTAAGCAGTCATCTTGAGGTTACAGAAAGAAACAATAAAATAAGAAAACAAAAAAATTTTGTTGCAAATTGAGTAATTTGGGGAAAATGTAAAATTTTTTTTCCAGTTCCCTGGTAGGTTAGATAGAATGAAAGCTGTTTATCTTTCATTAATTGGAGATATATAGAGTTCCCAAACTTTAGTATTTCAAAACCACATATTATATTTGTGATTGAATATTCATTTCACAGTTAACTTACAGTTTCTGTGTCATGATTCCCTCCTTTCTCACCAACACTCAAAATTAGTTGTATAGTTGCCACAAGTTTTAGACTAGCTGATAGAGAGTCTTAGGCATTTAAAAATAGCAAATGGTCAGATCTGACCTTTGGATTCTGACAGCTGAGGGGTAATTGCTTTGAAATCATTACCCTTCCAGGGAGGAAAAGTTTGCTGAACATTGACCCCCTGCTTAAATATAAAATGGGGTTATTTATTCCATATCAGGTAGATCTTTTGACACTTTCATGCCAAGTGTCATTACCTCTGCTGGCCTGTGATTTGCTGAATTCTCTGTAAGTGTGATTTAATAGCTTGAATCTGTCACAAAATATTTATAACTTTTTTTTGCACTTTGAAGATTTTGAATTTTACTTATAACCATCTTATTAATGAAATGGCTTATATGGAAAATGCCACGATGTATCATATTTACCTTGTGCAAGTACAATTATTCTAACAGAAGTGCGTATTTCAGATCATTTTATGAAACTTAGGTAATATCCAGTGAAAAGTCAGTATTTGGTCAACTATTCAGTCATGATCTTTTATAAACTTTAAAAGAATGATTCAATTTAAAGAATTATTATTATTATTTTTAAAGATTTTAGTTATTTATTTGTCAGAGAGAGAGAGAGAGAGCGAGCGAGCACAGGCAGACAGAGTGGCAGGCAGAGGCAGAGGGAGAAGCAGGCTCCCTGCAGAGCAAGGAGCCTGATGTGGGACTCGATCCCAGGATGCTGGGATCATGACCTGAGCTGAAGGCAGCCGCTTAACCAACTGAGCCACCCAGGCATCCCAAGAATTATTTTTAAGTCAAACTCACATTCTAAATAAAAATTTTAGACTACAATTTAAAGCAGAATGGAGTCAGATTATGAGAAATATATACAAATAATAAGTTAATTTATTGAATACTAACAATTATGCCATGTACTGTGCTAAATAAGTGCATATACATTAATGAGATAGCATTTCTAATCCAAAGGAATTTTTCTCTGTTCTTATTATTTTCATGTATTTTCTGAATACACACACACACACACACACATACACACACACACACATACACATATGTATATGCTATGGGCTGAATGTATGCTCTCCAAATTTATATGTTGAAGCCCTAATTAACAATGTAATGGTATTTGGAGAGGGAGTCTTTGGGAGGTAATAAGGTTAGATTGGGGGGGGTCCTCATGATAGAATTAATGTCCTTGTAAAAAGAGAGACTGATCTCTCTGACATCACCTATGCACCAGAATAGACCACATGAGGATTTAAGAAGACAATCCTCTGAAAGCAAGGAAGAGGACCATCACCAGACACTAAATCTGCCAGCACCTTGATCTTGAATTCCCCAGCCTCAGAAACAGTGAGAAATAAATACCTGTTGTTTAAGCCACCTAGTCTATGGTATTTTGTTTCAGCAGCCCAAACTGATTAAGATAGTATATGTATAGATTTGATAGCTACTTTTATTGAGTACTCATTGTGTGTTCTGGGACTAATCTAAGTATTTCATGTTTATTAACATATTTCCTCTTTACAAAAAATGCTGGAATATTGAATATTATTGTTGAATAATGCTATTAGCATACAATGTTAATGAGAAAGAAATTGAGGCATATTAAGTTTCTCCAGTTCACCAAGTTGGTTAAACTCAGGCAGGCTTCTCTACAGCTAATGCTCTTTACCACTAGATTCACCTCCCATATTTGGTAAAAACAAAAAACAAAAAAAAAAATTTCCCAAATCTAATAGTCACATCATTTGAAGGAAAATGTAAAAACAATGGTCTAAATTATTTAAACTTTAAAAGTCAACTTTTCTATACTAATTCCTTTTCAACTTTGACTACTTCTGTCTACATTTGTTAAGGAACCATTTCTGTCTTTAGGTTATACACTCACTTCTAAAATAGTCTATTTTACTGTCTATCTAAATGTGCATTCCAATGAAAGTAATACACTCTTTTTAAATAGGAGAGCATTGTTCCTGCTCAGTATTCTCTTAATAACGATACCTAAGAGCACTCTAAAAAGAACAGAAATTCCCTAACTCTTAGCATGTATCCAAGGAGTTCTATGTTATTTCTATATTCAGCAGAAACTAGTGATATTTGATCATTATTCTATCATAAATAATACTCATATTTAGCTTAAATAATTCTTAATACCTTGACTATAGCTAGTCAAAACATGACCAGTCCTTGTCTATTGTGGAATGTAAGGTGTGGACATTTCAACTGCATAATGTTTGACTAATGATAAAAGAATATCCAAGCAAATATGGAACCAACAGCAGATGTGTAAGTAAATATATTAAAATATTTGATAATTGATTTTCCTTTGGGAGAATGCTTAGTTTTCTATCACTTATGACACTTTGTGTCATAACTTATTTTGCTGAGAGCATTTCCTTTTTTTGTAAGAAACACATTTTGGCTTACTAGAAGCTGATGAAAATATGAAGTGAAAGAAAATTAGTGAATTACTGAGTCTATTCTTTTAGATTTTTAGCTATAAAGGTTAGCTGTTTAAATTTTTAGCAGATAGGTTTGTAATTACTGAGTTTATTCTCCTGATATTAAGACAGAAATTTTGAAAAATCAAGATATGCTTGTAAAACACAAACACAACTTACATAAGAGCCTATCAAAGCAAAGACTTAAACTAGAAGTGTTCATGAAAATGCAGATCAGGGACGCCTGGGTGGCTCAGTTGGTTGGGCGGCTGCCTTCGGCTCAGGTCATGATCCCAGCGTCCTGGGATCGAGTCCCACATCGGGCTCCTTGCTCGGCGGGGAGCCTGCTTCTCCCTCTGCCTGTGCTCGCTTGCTCTCTCTCCCTCTCTCTCTGACCAATAAATAAATTAAAAAAAAAATGCAGATCAATCTTAAAACATTGCATCTTAACATCACATAGTTTGAAGCATGTTATATATATTTTAAGACTAGTTAAAACTTAAATAGAAGCTGTATTGGAAAATATTTACTTTTAATTTTGCTAAGGAAAGGATAAAATAAAAGTTGCAAACTAAATGGAACTAGTACTAAAATTATTTCTATAATGTGGAACTAAAATTAAGAGCAATTAGTCATGAAACAAAATGTAATGATGTTCTTTGAGATTTGGTTTTTATACATTGTTTCAATTTGTTTTCAAGTAGCAAGTTTAAAATATTTTCAAATAAGTTTTAATGAAATATTCTGATTAGTATAAATTCATTAAGTTACCTAAATGGAAAATATACCACAGTTTTAAGAAATTTTTCAGAAAATAGTTAAAAGCAAAGGAATTGATTCATGCCACAACATTGACTCTTGCATTCCATTAAGAATTTGACTCCCGGTGCCTGGGTGGCTCAGTGGGTTAAAGCCTCTGCCTTTGGCTCAGGTCATGATACCAAGGTCCTTGGGCTCTCTGCTCAGCAGGGAGCCTGCTTACCCCCTGTCCCCACCCCGCCTGCCTCTCTGTCTACTTTTGATCTCTATCAAATAAATTAACAAAATCTTAAAAAAAAAAAAGAATTTGACTCAAATGGCAACAAGAGACAAAAGTTAATCAGTTTAAGAAGCACCTAAAAAATATATTTTATTATCCCCGAATACATGCTTTCCTCGCTCATGAATCTGTGAGCTTTCGAAGTGCCTTAGATCTTTTATTTTTCTGCTTATTTTAAGGTTTGTGTTAATCATTCACTTTCTGTTTTTTTAGGTAAGTAACCCTGACTTAAATACATTTACTAATTGGGTTGCAGTTACCGCAGAATTTAATACATCAGTTTGTGAGGAACAGTTTAGTGGGAAGATGGTCTTAAAAAGAGTAAATCAGGTACCTTCATTTCTTGTAATTCATGGCATTTTTTTCCCCCAAAATGTTTTAAAACGAGGTAAATCTGCTTTACAACAAGAAAGGATGAAATAAAATTTTCTGGGATATATGAAGTAGAAGAGTTTGCTTCCAGAGTATTCAAGAAGAAAGTAACAATTTCACTGTGCCTTCTAGAGCAGTTATGGAGATGTTAGAGGCTAAAAGAAGGGGTTTTATACTTTTTTTTCAGGTGCTGTCCAATTTGTGCACTTAATTGTCTATGTAGTAAGAATTTTAAGCAAAAAATGTACCTAAAATTCTAGGTTGCAGAATTAAACAGTAAAGAGTTAAAACTGGGAAGTTTTCAGAATTGTCATCAGACCAAAGCTTACTAATTGTTATCAAAATGCCACCAAAGCATATTAAAGAAATGCTAATTTAAAAAGAGAGTATAAGTTCTTTTTTTTGTCAAAGATTAAAAAAAGATAATATTCAGGAGAAAGGACTGATTTAATTTATTTCTGGCAGGAATATAAATTGTTAAAATCTATCATCTATTTTGTATGAGAACCTGACCATATATGTGAAAACTTTGTAAATAGGAACTCTTCAAAATGGAAATTCCACTTGCAAGCATTAGTTTCAGTGAAATTGGAGTGTGCTATGTTATTATACAACTACTAAAAATAAGATTTGAAGTATTTTTAAGGCATGGGAAAATTGCCTACAATGTGACATTAAGGATAAGTATAGCAAAAGTAAGTTTTAATTGTAACATTTTCAAATTCTATTCAAAACATAGAAGATGGAAGGGAATATTATTTTTTGACTGCTAATACTACAAGAATTTTTTTTAAGATTTTTAATAAAAAGTTCTACTGTAGATAGAAATTAGCAAAACAATAAGTGCTATTTTTAAAATCTAAAAATTCTTATTTAAATATCATATTCCTTTGTGCAAATAATCTAAACATACTGACTAATTTTTGTAATCAAATACCTATTAACAATGTGAATGGAGAGTTTCATGTAAAATGATTTAAAGCAATTTCATAAATGTTAAGTAGCAAGATAATATTGAATTGAATTTTAAAGAATCTTCATCAGTGGTATAACATAAAAATGTGTAGACAGAGGTGTTCTGATTTTGTCTTTATAGATTTGCCTTTTCTAGACCTTTCATATAAAGGGAATCATAAATTGTAGTCTTTTGCATTTGGCATTTAGGTGGGCTCAATGTTCACTCATGTTGTAACATACATATATCAGAATTTTGTACTTCTGTATTGAACAGTATTTTATTTTGTTTATCCATTTGCCAGTTGGTGGACATTCAGATTGTTTGGAGTTTGGGGCTATTATGAATAATCCTGCTATGAAAGTGCATGTACTTGTCTTTGTATGGACTTGTGTTTCTAGTCTCTTGGGTAGATTACTAAGTGTGGAATTGATGGTTCATATGATACGTGTATATACTTTTTTAACTCTGAAAGATACTGTTATACTGATTTCCAAAGTGGCTATACAACTTTACATTCCTAGCCATCTCTTATTTACTAGCCATTCATATGTCTTTTGGAGAAATGTCTAGATCCTTTGCCCACTTAAAAAGTTGTTATTTGTTTCCTGATTCATGAATTGTAATGATTGTTTATAAGTTTTTGATAGAAGTTCTTGATCAAATATAGTTGACCCTTGATTAAGATAGGTTTGAACTGAGTGGGTCCTCTTCTACATGGAATTTTTTAAAAAACATGTAAATATAGTCCACTACTGTAAGTATATTTTCTCTTCCTTATGATTTTCTTAAAAACATTTTTCCTTTAACTTTATTGTAAGAATATAGTATATAATCCACATAGCATACAAATTATGTGTTAAATAATTGTATATGTTATTGGTAAGTCCCCTGGCCAACAGTAGGCTATTAGTTGGTAAGTTTTGGGGGAATCAAAAGTTATACATGGATTTTTGAAAGTGCAATGGTTGACACCCCGAACTTCCTCATTGTTGAAGGGTCAACTATATGTGTTTTCCGAATAAACCTAGTCTTTGTATTATCTTTTTCTATTTCTTAGTGGAGTTTTTTGAAATGTAGAAGTTTTTAAGTTTTACAGAAGCTAATTTATCAATTTTCCCTTTATGATTGTATTTTTGGTGTGTTATCTAGGAACTTTTTCTCAACCAAAGTTTACAATGTTTTTTTTTCCATAATTTTTTTGTTTTAGGTACTTACATTGAGGTAATTATTTATTTTGAATTAACATATATAGTGTGATGAATAACGGTTTAAATTCACTTTTTTTTTTTTTTTTTTTTGCATATGGCCATCCAGTTGTCTCAGCACTGTCTGACTTTACATTTTTGTCAAAAATCAATTGATCATAAATATAAGGATTTATTTCTGGGCTCATTTATGTGCCCTCATTGCCCTCATTTCTGTTCTATTGATCAATACACCAATTCTTTTTTAAAAGATTTTGTTTATTTGAGAGAGAGTGAGGGACAGAGAGAGAGAGCGAGAGCAAGCATAAGTAGGGGGAGGGGCAAAGGGAAGCAGGCTCCCTGCTAAGCAAGGAGCCCAATGCAGAACTTAATCCTAGCACCCTGGGATCATGACCTGAGCTGAAGGCAGATGTTTAAAACCCACTGAGCCAACTAGGCACCATGATCTATTCTTGTACCAATACCACACTGTCTTCATTTCTGTGGCTTTATAGTAATTTTTTTTTTTAATTTTTTTAATCTACTTATTTGTCAGAGAGAGAGGGAGAGAGAGCGAGCGAGCACAGGCAGACAGAGTGGCAGGCAGAGGGAGAAGCAGGCTCCCTGCCGAGCAAGGAGCCCAAAGTGGGACTTGATCCCAGGACACTGGGATCATGACCTGAGCCGAAGGCAGCTGCTTAACCAACTGAGCCACCCAGGCATCTCAGGCTTTATAGTAATTTTGAAGTCTTTCAATTTTATTATACTTTTTCAAGATTGCTTTGGCTATCCAGTCTTTGCATTTCTACATAAATTTTAGGATCATGTCAGTTGTCACAAAAAAAATTTGTATTTTGATTGGGATTACATTGATTTTTATGGATCAATTTTGGGAAAATTGCCATTTTTACTATATTGAGCTTTCCAATCTATGAACATGAAATGTGTCCTCATTTATATAGATCTTCTTGAGTTTCTTGAATATTTTATAGTTTCAGTGTTCAAACCTATACTTTTTTTTTCATACTTGTTTCAAAAAAGTTTTTAAGTATATTTTTCAGTGTTATTTGGATTGGGGTTACCTTCTTAATTCCAATATTTGCATTTTGCTGCTAGAATATAGAAATACAATGAATTTTTATATATTGTTCTTATACCCTGACCGCTCCTAAATTCTTTTATTAGTTCTACTAGTGTTTTTGTGGATTCTTTGGATTTTCTATGTAGTTGACCTGTCATCTATGAATAAAGACACTTTTATTTATTACTTTCCAAATTTGTAGCTGTATTGCACTAACTAGAACTTTCATTTAAACATTAAATAGCAGCAGCGGGAATGGACATCCTTGCTTTGTGCATGATCTTATGGAGGAAATAATTCAGTCTTTGAGAGTTAAGTATGTTCATTGTGGGTTGTTTTTTTTTTTCTCACTGTCAAAAAGTAGTCTCTTATCAGGTTAAGAATCTGTCCTACCATTCCTTGGCTTTTGAGAGTTTTATTACTATTGGGCATTTGATTATGTCAGATGCTTATTTGGCATCTTTTTATATCATTATGTGTTTTTCTTTTGTTTTTTGTTTTTTATTTTTTTATAAACATATAATGTATTATTAGCCCCAGGGGTACAGGTCTGTGAATCACCAGGTTTACACACTTCACAGCACTCACCATAGCACATACCTTCCCCAATGTCCATAACCCCACTACCCTCTCCCTACCCCCATCCCCTCGGCAACCCTAAATTTGTTTTGTGAGATTAAGAGTCTCTTATGGTTTGTCTCCCTCCCGATCCCATATTGTTTCATTTGTTCTTTTCCTACCCCCAAACCCCCAACAGGGCATATTCATTTCCTCATATCAGGGAGATCATATGATAGTTGTCTTACTCTGATTGACTTATTTCCCTAAGCATAATACCCTTTAGTTCTATCCACGTCGTCACAAATGGCAAGATTTCATTTCTTTTGATGGCTGCATAGTATTCCATTGTATATATATACCACCTCTTCTTTATCCATTCATCTATTGATGGACATCTAGATTCTTTCCATAGTTGGGATATTGTGGACATTGCTGCTATAAACATTGGGGTGCACATGCCCCTTCGGATCACTACATTTGTATCTTTAGGGTAAATGCCCAGTAGTGCAATTGCTGGGTCATAGGGTAGCTCTATTTTCAACTTTTTTGAGGAAGCTCCATGCTCTTTTCCAGAGTGGTTGCACCAGCTTTCATTCCCACCAACAGGGTAGGAGGGTTCCCCTTTCTCCACATCCTCGCCAGCATCTGTCATTTCCTGACTTGTTGATTTTAGCCATTCTGACTGGTTTGAGGTGGTATCTCATTGTGGTTTTGATTTGTATTTCCCTGATGCTGAGTGATGCGGAGCACTTTTTCATGTGTTTGTTGGCCATCTGGATGTCTTCTTTGCAGAAATGTCTGTTCACATCCTCTGCCTGTTTCTTGATTGGATTATTTGTTCTTTGGGTGTTGAGTTTGATAAGCTCTTTATAGATTTTGAATACTAGCCTTTATCTGATATGTCGTTTGCAAATATCTTCTCCCATTCTGTCAGTTGTCTTTTAGTTTTGTTAACTATTTCGTTTGCTATGCAAAAGCTTTTGACCTTAAAGAAGTCCCAATAATTCATTTTTCCCCTTGCTTCCTTTGATTTTGGGGATGTTCCCAGGAAGAAGTTGCTGCTGCTGAGGTCAAAGAGGTTGGTGCCTGTGTTTTCCTCAAGAATTTTGATGGATTCCTTACTCACATTGAGGTCCTCCATCCATTTTGAGTCTATTTTCATGTGTGGTGTAAGGAAATGGTCCAGTTTCATTCTTCTGCATGTGGCTGTCCAATTTTCCCAACACCATTTGTTGAAGAGACTGTCTTTTTCCATTGGACATTCTTTCCTGCTTTGTCGAAGATTAGTTGCCCATAGAATTGAGGGTCTATTTCTGGGCTCTCTATTCTGTTCCATTCATCTATGTGTCTGTTTTTGTGCCAGTACCATACTGTCTTGATGATGACAGCTTTGTAAAGTATGGAAGTCTGGAATTGTGATGCCACCAACATTGGTTTTCTTTTTCAATATTCCTCTGGATATTCGAGGTCTTTTCTGGTTCCGTATAAATTTTAGGATTATTTGTTCCATTTCTTTGGAAAAAAAAAAGGATGGTATTTTGATAGGGATTGCATTAAATGTGTAGATTGCTTTAGGTAGCATAGATGTTTTCACAATATTTGTTCTTCCAATCCATGAGCATGGGACATTTTTCCATTTCTTTGTGTCTTCCTCAATTTCTTTCATGAGACTTCATAGTTTTCTGAGTATAGATTCTTTGCCTCTTTGGTTAGGTTTATTCCTAGGTATCTTATGGTTTTGCATGCGATTGTAAATGGGATTGACTCCTTAATTTCTCTTTCTTCTGTCTTGTTGTTGGTGTATAGAAATGCAACTGATTTCTGTGCATTGAGTTTATATCCTGACACTTTACTGAATTCCTCTACATGTTCTAGCAGATTTGGAGTGGAGTCATTTGGGTTTTCCACATATAGTATCATATCATCTACAAAGAGTGATAGTTTGACTTCTTCTTTGCCAATTTGGATGCCTTTAATTTCTTTTTGTTGTGTGATTGCTGAGGCTAGGACTTCTAGTACTATGTTGAATTTCAGTGGTGTTAATGGACATTCCTGCCATGTTCCTGACCTTAGTGGAAAAGCTCTCAGTTTTTCTCCATTGAGAATGATATTTGCAGTGGGTTTTTGATATTGGCTTTGATGGCTTTGATGATATTGAGATATGTGCCTTCTATCCTTACACTTTGAATAGTTTTGATCAGGAAGGGATGCTGTACTTTGTCAAATGCTTTTTTAGCATCTATTGAGAGTATCATATGGTTCTTGTTATTTCTTTTATTAATATATTGTGTCACATTGATTGATTTGTGGATGTTGAACCAGCCCTGGAATAAATTCCACTTGGTCATGGTGAATAATCCTTTTAATGTACTGTTTGATCTTATTGGCTAGTATTTTGGTGAGAATTTTCACATCTGTGTTCATCAAGGATATTGGTCTGTAATTCTCTTTTTTGATGGAATCCTTGTCTGGTTTTGGGATCAAGGTGATGCTGGCCTCATAAAATGAGTTTGGAAGTTTTCTTTCCATTTCTATTTTTTGGAACAGTTTCAGAAGAATAGGAATTAATTCTTCTTTAAATGTTTGGTAGAATTCCCCTAGGAAGCCATCTGGCCCTGGGCTCTTGTTTGTTTGGAGATTTTTGAAGGCTATTTCAATCTCCTTACTGGTTATGGGTCTGTTCAGGTTTTCTATTTCTTCCTGATTCACTTGCGGTAGGTAGTTTATGTGTCTCTAGGAATGCATCCATTTCTTCCACATTGTCAAATTTGCTGGCATATAGTTGCTCATATATGTTCTTATAATTGTATTTCTTTGGTGTTGGTTGCAATCTCTCCTCTTTCATTCATGATCTTATTTATTTGGGTCCTTTTTCTTTTCTTTCTGATAAGTCCAGCTAGGGGGTTATCAATCTTATTAATTCTTTCAAAGAACCAGCTCCTAGTTTCGTTGATTTGTTCTATTGGTTTTTTGTTTGTTTGTTTGTTTGTTTTGTTTCTATTTCATTGATTTCTGCTCTGATCTTTATGATTTCTCTTCTCCTGCTGGGTTTAGGCTTTCTTTGCTGTTCTTTCTCCAGCTCCTTTAAGTGTAGGGTTAGTTTCAGATGTGGAATTTAGTGAATCATCACTTACATACAATACTCGGTGTTCATTGCAAGTGCCCTCCTTAATACTCGTCACCCATTTAGCCCATCTCCCTGCCCACCTTCCTTTCAGTAACCCTCAGTTGTTCTTATAGTTAAAAGGTCTGCTTTCTCATTTGCTTCTCTTTTTTTTTCTTTTTCCATATGTTCTTCTATTTTGTTTCTTTAATTCCACATGTTAGTAAAATTATATGGTATTTGTCTTTCTCTGCCTGGCTTATTTTCTTAGCATAATACTCTTCTAGCTCCATCCACATCATTGTAAGAGGAAAGATATCATTACTTTTTATGAACAAGTAATATTCCATTATATACATATTATATTTTTATATATACATATTCCATTTTATGTATATATGTTTCATTATATATATTCCATTATATGTATATATTCCATTATATATATATATTCCATTATGTATATATATCCCATTATATGCACACACACACACACATATATATACACACTCCATTATGTTTATATACATATGTACTCCATTATGTTTATATATATATTCCATTCTGTGTATGTATATATTCCCACATATATATTCCATTATAGATATATATCCCATATATATTCCATTCTATATACAGAGATAACTATATCTATCTATGTGTCTATTTCTCACCTCTTTTTATCCATTCATCAGTTGATGAACATTTGGGCACTTACCATAATTTGGCTATTGTTTATTATGCTGCTATAAACATCAGGATGCATGTATCCCTTCATATCAGTATTTTTGTATCCTTTGGGTAAATACGTAGTAGTGTAGTAGTGCCATTGCTGAATCATAAGGTAGTTCTATTTTTTAACTTTTTGAGGAACCTCCATACTGTTTTCCACAGTGGCTGCACCAATTTGCATTCCCACCAACAGTGTAAGAGTGTTCCCCTTTCTTTTCCTCACCAAAATTTCTTATTTCTAATATAATTCTGTTGTGGTTAGAGGACATACTTTTTATGTGCAAATTCTTTTAAATTAAGATGTATTTTATGACCTAACATATGTTTTATCCTAAAGAAGTATCCATGTGCAGTTTAAAACAATGTGAATTCTGCAGTTAGGATGAAAATGTTCATAATGTTGTTCAAGTTTTCTATATAATTATAATGTTCTCAGTAGTTGTCTTACCAATGATTGAAAGAGTAGTCTTGAAATCTCAAACTAAAATTGTTGAATTGATTTATCAGTTTTCACTGCATTTAAGTTTGTTATTAGGTGAATATACACATAATTTTTATATTTTCCTGATGTATTGAATTTTATATCATTATGAATGCTCCTCTTTGTCTCTAATAATTTTTTTTAGATTTTATTTATTTATTTGACAGACAGAGATCACAAGTAGGCAGAGAGGCAGGCAGAGAAAGAGGGGAAGCAGGCTCCCTGCTGAGCAGAGAGTCCTATGTGGGGCTCGATCCCAGGACCCTGGGATCATGACCTGAGCCAAAGGCAGAGGCTTTAACCTGCTGAGCCACCCAAGTGCCTCTGTCTTTAATAATTTTTACTGTAAATTCTGTTTTGTCTCTAGCCACTTTGTAGTTTATCCCAACATGTCTGTCAAAACCAATCAATCTTTTTTTTAAAAGATTTTATTTATTTATTTGACAGAGATCACAAATAGGCAGAGAGGCAGGCAGAGAGAGAGGGGAGGAAGCAGGTTCCCCACTGAGCAGAGTGCCAGATGCGGGGCTTGATCCCAGGACCCTGGGATCATGACCTGAGCTGAAGGCAGAGGCTTTAACCCACTTAGCCATCTAGGCACCCCACCAGTCAATCTTTGATGCCAGATCATTAATATAGGAACTAGAACCTAACAAAAATAAATATTATCTATAGGGAATATAAAGAAAGGAGATAGGCATGGTTAAAAAAAGAAGTACCAGATTAAAAATCATGTGTATACCTTAAAGCCTAATGTACAGGATTCAAGAAAGTATGAGGATGGAAGATTTTATGGCAGATTAATGTGACAAAAATGATTTTTTGTTGAAATGAGAATCAAACTAGTTACCAACAATTAAATGTTGCCAGAATTTCTGGACTAATATAGTGAGTTAACTTGTGTGATGATATGTGAGAAGTATTGCTTTTAATAATGAACAGCCTGGGGGAGGGAGAGTGTGGAGGTGGTTGGGTTATGTACATTGGGGATGGTATGTGATATGATGAGTTCTGTGAAGTGCATAAACCTGTATCCCTGGGGAAATAATACATTATATGTTAATAAAAATAATTTTAAGAAATTTATAAAAAAATGAATAGCCTGCCTTACCTTTTTGAAGAATCTAAACCTTGGAAGAGATCTTATTCTCATTTAGTTTTATCTGCCTCTTACGGGTATTTTGAAGATTGATGCTTACTTTGCAGTTTAGGGCTTCATTAAGCCTCTTAAAGAATGTGTAATTCTATTGATAATATAATAAGTAGGTAAAGCATTATAGGAAAATTTCTAACCTTAATTCTAAAATTAAAGCTAAATTCATTTGCCTTTTGAGAAGTGAACTAAAATGAGGGAGTATTCAGGAGTTAATAAGATCTAAGTCTATTTTGTATTTCAGAAGTGATAATATTTTATACAGGCATGCCTCAGAGATATTGCAGGTTCAGTTCCAGACCACTGCAGTAAAGGGACTATTAAAACAAAGCAAATATCACAAAAAAGTAAGTCAAATGAACTTAGTTTCTCAGTGCATATAAAAATTATTTTGACCCTATACAATGGTCTGTTAACTGTATAATAGTGTTATATCATAAAATAAGTACATACCTTAATTAAAAATACTTTATTACTAAAAAATGCTAACCAATATCTGAGGTTTCAGAGAGTTGTAGTCTTTTTGTTGGTGGAGGGTCTTGCCTTGATGTTGATGGCTGATGACTGATTAGGGTGGTGGTTACTGAAGATTGGAGTGGCTGTGGCAATTTCTTAAAATAAGACATTAAAGTTTGATCCATCAATTGACTCTTCCTTTCCTGAATGATTTCTCTGTAACATACAATGCTGTTTGATAGTTTTACCCACAGTAGAATTTCTTTTAAAATTAGGGTCCATCCTCTTAAACTCTGTTGCTGCTTTATCAAATATATTTATGTCATAATTTAAATTCTTTGTTGTCATTTCAACAATCTTCACAGCATCTTCACCAGGAGTAAATTCCATCTCAAGAAACCACTTTCTTTGCTCTTCTAGAAGTGGCAACTCCTCAGCTTCTCCACATTTATCCTGAGATTGCAGCAATTCAGTCCCACCTTCATACTCCATTTCTAACTCTAGTTCCTTTGCTGTTTTGCACCTCTCAAAGTCTTCCATAAGGGATGGAATCAATTTCTTCCAAGCTCCTGTTCATGTTGACATATTGAACTCTTCCCATTACTCATAAATGTTCTTAATGGCATCTAGAATGGTGAATCCTTTCTAGAAGATTTTCAATTTACTTTGCGTAGACCCATCAGAGGAATGACTCTCTATGGGAACTATAGCTTTACAATATGTATTTCTTAAATAATAAATGTTGAAAGCATAAATGACTGATCCATGGGCTGAAGAATGAATATTGTATTAGTAGGCATGAAAACAACATTAATCTTGTTGTACATCTCCATCAGAACTCTTGAGTAACAAAGTGCATTGTCAATTAGCGGTCATTTTTTTAAAAAGTATTTTTTCACAGCAGTAGATCTCAACAGTGGGCTTAAAATATTCACTAAACAATGCTATAAACAGATGTGCTGTAATTTAGATGTTTTTGTCCCATTTATAGAGTACAGGGAGAGTAGTAGATTTAGCATAATTCAGAAGAGTTCTAGGATGTTTGGAATGGTAAAAGAGCATTGGCTTCAATTTAGAGTCATCATTAGCATTAGCCCCTAACAAGAGAGTCAGCCTGTTATTTAAAGCCAGGAAATGACTTCTCCTCTCTAGGTATGAAAGTCCTAAATGGCATCTTCTTCCAATATAAAACTGTTGATCTATGTTGAATATCTGTTGTTAAATGTAGCCACCTTCATTAATTATTTTAGCTAGATCTTCTGGATAACTTGTTGCCAATCTCTGTTAGCTTCAGATTTTTCTTCTGAAGCTGCTTCACTTCTCTCAGCCTTCATAGCATTGAAAAGAGGTAGGGTATCACTCTGGATTAGGCTCTGGTTTAGGGGCTGGTTTGATCTTCTGTCCAGACCATTAACCCTTTCTCCATATTTGCAATAAGGTTGTTCCACTTTCTTATTACTCATGTGTTCACTGGAGTAGCACTTAATTTCAAGAATATTTCCTTTGCATTCACAACTTGGCAAACTTTTTTGGCTCAAGAGACCTAGCTTTTGGCTTATCTCAGTTTTTAACATGTCTTCCTCACTAAGCTTAATTATTTCTATCTTTGATTTAAAGTGAGAGACGTGCAACTCTTCCTTCCACTTGAACACTGAGAGGCCATTGTAGGGTTATTAATTGGCCTAACTTTAATGTTGTTGTGTTTCAGGGAATAGGGAGTCCCAAGAGATGGAAGGAGATGGGAGAATGGCTGGTTGGTAGAGTAATCAGAACACACACCTTTATTAAGGTCGGTCACCATCTTATATGAGCACAGTTGATGACATCCTGAAACAATTATAATAGCACCATCAAAGATCACAGATTACATATCAGCACACAAATATCATAATAAAAACATTTGAAATATTGTAATAATTACCAAAATGTGACACAGAGACATGAAATGAGAAAATGCTGTTGGGAAAAATATTGTCAATAGATTTAGTTGAGGCAGTGTTGCCACAAACAACTTATTTAAAAAAAAAAAAAACAGTATCTACAAAATACAATAAAGTAAAGCAAAATAGAACTAGGTATGCCTAAACCGAACTTAAAAGTTCACAATTAGTAGAGGTAGACTACTTAAAACAGTAAAGTCTAGATGATATACAGCTGTAGTGTGAGAAGTTAGAATGCTTGGAAAATAATATGGACAAAAAGGGCACATAAGCTGAGGGAGTTGGGTATTTCAAGAAGGGAGTTAAATATCAAATACTACAAAGGGAATGAAAACTGAGAAAAAGGCCTGTAGATCTGACCGTTAGAAAGTATGTGATAAACCTCCAATTCTTTTATCTGGTTTTACATTATCAACATGTGAGGAACTGTGGTGCAATGCCAGCTTACAACCTCAACCTAAATTTGGGTATTTTTCAAATTAAGGGATAGCACTAGAAGATAATATGTGTGGACTTTTTGACTTGTCATTGGAAATATATAATGGTTCAGAGAGTCTTATTATGGTACCATACCATGTGATTTTTTGGGTCTAAATGATTATGTATCTTTTTTATTTCATAGTGATTGGGTGCCTGGAAGAATATGGTTTGTGATATCTATTTTTCATTTTGGCTGAAACATTGTCTTAGTTACCTACTGCTATAAAACAAACCACCACAAACTTAGTAACCCAAAACAACACACATTGACTTCCTGTTTAGCTCCAAAAGGTTAAAATCTTGGAAATGGTCACTGCTATCTTTACAACAACAACAAAAACTGAACAAACTAAAATTCAACAATTTATTTGGACCTGTCAGAGAACCAAATTTGTACAGTAAGCTGACAATCAGAAATTTGGAGTGACATGTTAATCTAGAGAGTCATAGTGAAGCTCTGCTTACCTGGAAAAGAAGAAGCTGTGGATAAAAACTGTTAAGAATACTTAAGTGGAGGGGCACCTGGGTGGCTAAGTGGGTTAAAGCCTCTGCCTTCGACTCAGGTAATGATTCCAGGGTCCGGGGATCAAGCCCTGCATCGGGCTCTCTGCTTGGTGGGGAGCCTGCTTCCCTTCCTCTTTCTCTGCCTGCTTCTCTGCCTACTTGTGATCCCTGTCTGTCAAATAAATAAATAAAATCTTAAAAAAAAAAAGAATACTTAAAGTGGAGATTTGATGAATTGGTAGAGGTCGAGAGGTTGAGTTGAGCCTGAAAGTGAAAAACTTCTAATTTTATAGGGGTCCTCAAACTCTCATGGGCTTTACTTCTAGAAAGCCTATCAGATTTTCATGGTAAAAATTTGAGAATGATCCCCCATGGCTTTGGCAGGGAGAGGGAAAAACAGTCCTTGTGAAATAAGTCAGACCCTTTTCCATAATAGAGATCCAGTCTCCAGGGGTAAAAACATTACCAGAAACATGTCCCAGAGTGGGGTTGAAGAACATTTATCTCATTCCAGCCCTCTTTTATCTGAGAGAGGGGAAGCTATATAAGAATAAATACTTGTGAAGTTTTCTCACCAGAAACACAGGCCAATGAAAAGATTGATATCTGAATGGAAAATTATACGAATACCCCCTTTCCCTATAACCACACCAAGAAGGTTCCTGTATAATAACCAATTATATCTTAAGGAACTGAGAGACCAACACTTTTTCTGATGAGGAATACTTAAGGAATCCCAAAGACAGTAGACAAAACCAAAAGTAATAGAGAACTTGAAACTTCTGGCTCCTACAACTCAAAAATTAACCAAAGTCCAATTACTAACCAGATTAACATAAATCTTCACATTATAGGTCTGTTTCATCAACTTTTATTGCCCAATATGTCTGGCTTTCAGCAAAAAGGTACTCTGAAAGGCAAGAAAAAAACAGGCAAAAAAAAGAAAAGCATAAATCAGGCTCAGATATGACATAAATGTTAGAATTAACAGAAAAATTTTAAAACCATAATTGCATTAAGGGATTTAATGGGGAAAAAAAGATAAACTACAAGAACAGATCATATAATCAGAGAAATTGAAATTATCAGAAAAGATTGGAAGGAAAATGTAAGAATAAAAATATATGTAACAAGTGAAAAGTGTCTTTGGTGAGCTCATTAGAATACTTGATACAACTGAGGGGAAAAAAATCAGGTTAATGATAGGTCTAAGGAAGTTTCCCAAACTGAAATGCAGAGAGAAAGAAGAATTAAAAAAGGAAATAGAACACAAATGAAGGAATAGTAGCAAAATTCCAAAAATGTAATATATAATATGAGCAAGAAAGAAAGGAGCAGAATAAATATTTGAAATAATATTGTCTGAGAACTTTCCAAATTAATGATAAACATTAAAATCACTGACCTAAGAAATTCAGAGAATAGCAAGAAGAATGTATACCAAGTATACCAAGAAAACAAAACAAAAATTACACCTAGGCATATCTTATAAAAACTATAGAAACAAAAAACAGAGAAGATCTTGAGAGCACTCAGAGGAACATAACACCTTATCTATAGATAAGAAATATAT
>PISX010019411.1:0-38192 GCA_004024625.1 Mellivora capensis | reverse complement strand
GCATCTGCATCTGGTCCTCATGGGCTCCGAGGTGGAGGTCTCTGGACCCCAGAGCCTGGCCCCACTCTGTGTGTGCCTTCGCCATGCCGACGCTCTCAGTGAAGCCCACCCCAGCCCTCGGCAGAGAGCCCAGCTCCCTGGCCTTTGTTGTCCCTTCTTAGTTGTCACTTTAATTGGGAGAATTAGCCTTTGGGTTTTAGAATAGATTCTAACTTTGCATTCTGTTTGGAGCCAGGCCAGATGACCTGAGCAGAATTCAGGAGTGTGGAGGGAAGGCGACATGGGTCTCTGGCTGCATGATACCTTTCTTCTCATAAATTTCCCTTCTCTGGTGAAGACGTCTCTCTCCGGTGCTCCCTGAGTGGTGGGACTGTCATGGAGTAGTTCTGTTCTGATCCCATCTGATCAGGAACCTCAAGGAGTTCCTGCACAAAGCATTTTCATGCACGTGTGTTGGCGGGGACAAGTTAAGATGTGGGACTTGAAAGGCTGGTCCACCAGCCTGCAGCCCGCATACCCCAGATGCTTATTTGGAATGCAGAACCTCAGGCCCTACCCCAGACGGTCTGAGTCAGAAGCTGCATAGCTTATGGAGAGTCTCTGCACGTTAAATGTGGCCAGCAGCGAACCCCCCTTCACTAGGAGCTGGGAAAGAATGCAGCGACCTTTAGAACTTCCAGAATATTTTTAAAGTGCATATTTCCTTTGTGTGTGGGTGCCACTACTCATGTCATCATTGCAGGCATGTTGTGGAAAACCGAAGTTCGCTAGGAAACGTCACCAAATCCCAGGGAGGAGAGGTCTACATGTAAATACAGAAAGTATCAAGTACAAGTCTCTTTAACAATTGGCACCTCTCATAACTGCCCTGAGGAAATTCACTTCTGGTAGCCGCGGAAACAAAGTAGATCGATTCTCTGTCTCCGCAAAGGACTGACGGGGCTGTTAGCTCGAAGCCAGTGCTGCTGTAGGGGCCTTGGTGGGACTCGCAGGGAACGGGGGCTCAGGAGTGCATCTCCCGACAACAGCTGAAGAGGCGATTTTGGTAAGAATCACAAATCCTTCCCAGGTTACTGCCAGTGAATGCCCACATGAAACAGCTCCAGCTGAAGAGCATGGCAAGGTTCTGCACAAAAACAGAATGGTTTGTGTGGTTGGGTCCTGCAGGAAAATACTAATGTTGTCCTTATAGAAAAGGACACTACCATGCAGACCGCGGGGTCCCAACGGCTTTGTGAGCATCAGAAGGTCGTTTAACTGTCCTCGGAGCTCAGGGTCCCTCGTGCCGGGTGGTGGTGGCATTGCCGGTGAGACGCTGAGACACTGGGAAGCCTTGCTGTGAGTTGATTAGTCTCCCTCCAGAAGATAAAAACCTGGGGCGCTGGCCCTCGGAAGCCCTGCCATCTGGAAGCTCGATCCATTAACCTCAAACCTCAGCCGACGAGGCCACGTTGACCTTGGAACCAGGGGAAGGAAATGCCCTTTGCTTACCTAATAGTCCCTATGGCTTCAAGCAAATAAGCCATTCTTCACGGTTGGTCTTAAACCTCCACCTAATGTTATCCTGATTTATATAGAAGTTCCTGCATTTCCCCTTGAGGAGACTGTACTTTGTGCTGTGTGAAGCGAACCATATCTATGCTGTTTCTAATCCATTTGTAAAACCATTTATAAGCTGATTGGGGAGGAAAGGTGGTCTATAAATGCCTGGTAATGATAATGATTGCAATGCTTATGAGTGATGAAGGATAAGTAGGCATCACAGCGGGGCAAACACTGCCTACTCACAGATGCTTTTCCCTTTTCTTGGATGCTCCTTGACCAACTGGTATTTGAAAAAGAGGACTCCCTCTAAAAAGCTTGCTGTCTGATTTGCCAGGAGTAATCAGCAAAGGATAACCACACCAGTTCGAAAGGGATTACAATTATGTTACATAAGTATCTGTGAGATTCAATTGTTCATTTTAAGTTAGTTAGTCGTTCTAATGGCCATGGATGTGACTTTGGAGTGTGTGCTGATTCCATCCTAAACAGTTCTGTTTAGATGTTCAGGGAAAAAAAAAAAAAAAAAAAAAAAAGCCCATCTCGCTCTTTAGTCTTACAGGGAACGATCATATTGCAGGCATTTTTAAAGGATTTTGCTTCATTTCAGAAACATCACTGTATCTCCTACTCACTTTGCTTCCCTGTGCAGCTGTGGGTTAAAGCCAGGCTAAAGTACAGGCATGGAAAGCAGCTAGGACCCCAGTGGTGGGCTTTGGTGGTCTCTGGTGATATGCCAACCATTAATTCTGTCTTTCCTTCTTTCTGGTGCAATCTTTGGAGTCCATGTGCTGATTTGCTGTCTTCCTTCAAACATAAGCCCACTCCCTTTGCTGGGTACAGGCCTTGCAAAGTGGAAGGATGGGCCCTGGTGTGTGAGGGCCCATGGTGGTTACTCTGAGGAATTGATGTGAAAGGAACAGACATAGTCCCGATTCTGGGTTCGGGGCGGGGGGGTGACACAGAGCAGAGCTGAGCTCTGTCTGCCTACAGCCATGACATGTGACTTATTCCCACAACCAGTTAGCCGAAAATATGCCTTGTTTGAGACAATGAGGTTTGTTAAGTTATATTTTTACCAGAGTCTTTTATATTTGTGTGTGACTATTTCACAAAATTGATAATCTGCCATCAGTATTTTTGCCAGTGTACATTCAGCCAGATTGTATGTCCTCCTCACTGTGACTTCACAGGAAACTTTTTCATTTCTGTAAATTAAAAAAAAAAAAAAAAGTATTCCTAAGGCTCTCGAGTACAAACACACATACACAATACATGCACATACATATTTAATTCTTAAACTCTTGAGCTCTAAATGAAGCAGAATTCGGCACTTGAGACTTTTATTGCATTATAAGCACTTCAGATTCTTCACATAGTGAGTCCATACTCCCCCTTTTCAGGGAGACATAAGTAAAATATTGAAAGCTGGCAGCCGAGGGTAACATCTATCTCCACCCTGCACCCTTGTTATATTTCCAAGGCCTTCCCCTTCTTTCCTGCTTCAACTACACGCTGTTGACTATCTCTTTCCTTCCTATTCCAGCAACTGGAGTCATGTGCCAATGCCCATATAAAAATAGGTATGTCTTTGGCTCTCAGGTTGAGGAGAGTACATGAACATCCCCTCATCTCCTGGTCTGTTCTGTCCATCATGTCTATAACATGACTCACAGTACCAACCTGTCTTCCAGCAGGGAGAAACAGGGGTGAACTACAGAGGTGGAAGGGTAAGGGGTGTGCCTTGAGGAGGGCAAGGAACTTGATGTTCACTGAGCACCCCTTGAAGGACTTCAGGAAGGTCTCTCCAAAAGGTGCCACTTTGGCATACCGATTATTTTGAGCCGAAGGCAACTGAGACCATGACTGACCCATCTCTACAGCAGGGCAAACATCTACTTACTAAACCTCTGTCCTTCTTATCACCCTGGGAAGCACATTCCTTTCCTGGAAGTCCCAGACCCCTGCCCTCTTCTTAGTTCAGAACGACACATACACCTCATTTTGCTGGTCTCTGGAATTTCCACATCCATGTGGGTTTCCCTTATGTATGCTGTTAAATTTGATTTCCTCCTGTTAAACTGTCTCACGTCAACTTGATTCTTAGTCCAGCTAGAAGGACCTTGAAGTAGACAGGAATTCTTGCTCCCGGACACCTTCATGCTCAGGAGACTCATGTAGCAAGATTTCAGTGAGTTACTTCATTTTTAAAATATTACTATTTTATTTTTTTAAAATTTATTTATTTGTCAGAGAGAGAGAGAGAGCGAGCATAGGCAGACAGAGTGGCAGGCAGAGGCAGAGGAAGAAGCAGGATCCCTGCGGAGGACAATTGTTATTTTGTATGTGTCCTTCCTGTGAGAGTTCATGATGGGCAAGCTGGTGTATCCATTAGAGTGGAGGGCGGGGGTGGGCCTGCCTTGATTTTTTTTTTTTTTTTACAAAGGTAGCATACAATACACAGTTTTCTGAACCTCAGTTTTTTTGTTTAATAATATTGTCTTGGATATTGCTCAATGTTCATATATAGAACTACTTCGTTATTTCCAATGGCTATAGAATCCTCACGATTTATTTTAACTAATTGTATCAGTTGGTGTTTGATCAAGGGAATAGGGGCAGTCTGAGTGATCTAGAAGAATTACACCCTCCGCAGTCTGGGGGCTGGTTGAACAGCCTATGTAGGTCTGTGGACCCCATAAATGGTACTCAGTCTGAAGTCATTAGAGTGGGCAGTTGGGTATGAAGTGGGAGACCAATGACAAACTGCAACTGTGAGGGTAAAGTGAAACCACGTGCTTTACCACCCCTCTTGTTAACTACTCAAGGCACCTGCAGGGTGGCTGGTACCGTTTATCATCGAGCTGAAATTGCCCTGGTCAGGATGCAGAGAACCAGCGAGAGGAAACACCTTAGGAGCTGCTCTTCTGCTCTGCTCACCTTACACATTTCTCTTGCTGAGCCCTGATCCAGAAACGTACAAGGGAGGGAATCGGGAAGACCGATTCCAGCCTTACTGGGTTCTGGGGCCAAAGCTCTACGCTAGACACTGGTAGAAAATGAGCGGGTTTCCCATCTTTGGAGTCTGTAAGTGATGCTGTAATGAGGAGCTCTGTACTTGCATCTTTGTTCGCTTGTGTAAGCACAGTTAGAAAATTAATTTCTGAAAGTGGACTTGCTGGCCCAGTGCATGTGTGCACATTTTATTTTACTAGATATTGTTAAATTTCACTCCAGAGAGGTTGTACCAATTTACATTCCTGTCAATGATGTATGAGAATTCAGATTTCCTGACATCTTCATCAATGGAATGCATTATCCTGCTTTTTGATCTTTTTCATTTTGATAGGTTAAAAAAAAAACCCTCATTGTTTTAATTTGCATTTCTTTTAATTAAATGTGTGGCTGAACACCTTTTAAAAATGTTAAACCCATTTATATTTTTTCCCTCTTACTGACGACATTTAACCATTTATCTATCAGATTCATTTTCTAGTTTTTTACATTGACTTATAAAAGCTCACTATATATTTAAAAATCTGTTTATTATATATGGAAAACATGTTCTCCAATTTGTCTTTTATCTTTTCCATTTCATCTATGCAAAAATTTACTTTTATGATACTATACTTATATTTTTATCACATAAAATTTGAGCCTCTTGATTTTAGAAAGATTTATCTCTTGTTTTTCACAAAAATTCTGAAAGATAGACAACATATTCTACTGATGAGGAGCCTGAGGTTGATATAAGTCAAATATGTGGAATAGGTCACATAGTAAGTGGTTGAGTCCATCTTGGTCCCCTCAGGAAGCCTATAGTTAAAATCAGTAGCTGAGGAATGTTTAATAAAGGGACTCTTTTCAAAGGTGTGAGAGCATGTTGGAAAACCACAAAGGGTAATATAGTTCCCCAGGACTAGTAACAGTGGGCAAAAACATGATCACCCCAGGATGGAGAAGAAAAGGGATTGAGTGGTTACTGGAAGCTGGAGAGGGGTGGTGACGTTGAGGGGAAGTAGGTACCCTAAGAGGAACTGTCCTCTCCAGAGAAGAAACACAGCCAGACCACAAGTAGCACTGCCACTCTGTGAGGAGCCAGAAGAATGAATATCCTAACCTCTTTCCCTTCCCTCCAAAAGACCCCTAGCCAGGATGCTCAATAGCTGAACCCCAGGGGAAGCCAAAGGCACAGATATTATTTGGGATTCAACTAGAAAAAAAAATTAAACCTTTCCTTGTGACTTTCATGGAAATAAAAATGACCTGTCTCCTCAAGGTTATAGTGGAGGAAAAGATAAATGGAATTCATTGGGCACACATAAAACTCTCTGGGCAGTGCTATCATATGTGAGTGGGAAACAAAGAGCTCAAAGTGAAGGTGGAATTGACTGCTCACTGAAGTCAAAGGCATTAGTGCATTAGAGTTAGTGGGATGTGCCAATTTTAATGGCAATGGGTATGTCACTATAATTGTAACGTATTTCTCCCACCCAAATCAGTTCATCTGAGAGAAAATTGCCTACCACCAGCTTTCATTACACGGGAGGCCATAGAAAATTAGACACTCAAAGGTAAACTCTGAAGCTTTTTTTAAGTTAAAAAAAAAAGTGAGAATATCAGAAAGCGGATACCAGGATATCGGCATGACCTAGAAAAAAAGAAGGCTGAACGATACAATCCAACCATACCAAATTAACTGCAGTTTCTGGAAACTTCTCTCTAGCTCTGAGATTTGTGTGCTGGATGAATTTGTTCAAGGAGAACCACAAAACAGGAAGCCATCTTAGGATACTGTTAAATTCATCCAATGAGATAAAATCCTGAGCCAGGGGCAATAGAGACAAAATGAGATGGAGTCAGGCATCATTAGAAATAACCATCATATTATAACTGACTCTCTCTGCTTGACTTATTTCACTCAGCATAATCTCTTCTAGTCCCGTCCATGTTGCTACAAAAGTTGGGTATTCATCCTTTCTGATGGAGGCATAGTACTCCATAGTGTATATGGACCACATCTTCCTTGTGGGGAGATGAACCATGAGAGACTATGGACTCTGAAAAACAACCTGAGGATTTTGAAGAGGCGGGGGGTGGGAGGTTGGAGGATTGGGTATTATGGAGGGCGGCACACATTGCATGGAGCACTGGGTGTGGTGTAAAACTATGAATTCTGTTACGCTGAAAAGAAATGAAATTTAAAAAAAAAGAAAAAAATGATCAAATAAAGATGTTTAAATATGTTACAAAGAAAAAAAAAATAACCATCATCCAGGACTTAAAATGGAGAGAAAGGAAAGGTGATATTAGCTGAAAAGTTAGGCTTTCATGACGAAAACACTAGCACATTAACAAAATTTGTATATCCTGAGGATGTCCCCAAGAATTGGGGAAGGAAAGAAAGAGAATGAGTTCAGTTTATAGACTCTTAAGATGATATTGCTGTGGATCATTTTGGTGGAAGTATCTGTCAGGAACTTGGGAAATATTAACCTGCAGTCTTGGTTACTGAAGAGATAAATATATGAAGACACCTTATTTCCATAGAGCTGACAGTTAAAATTCCGATAGTGAGATAATTGAGGATCAGTTTCAAAGAGAAAAGTTAAGGACTGAGGATGGAAACTTGGGGAAACTCATTCATCAGAGAAACATGTAAACATACATCCAAAGTGCTAAGTGCTCAGCTAAGCATTAGAAAAATCTATGTTTCTTAAACATAGGTTAAGAAGAGGTTTCAGCCCCGAGATTAAGGAAAAGCCACAGAGGAACAGATACTACTGTGGTATCACTGTATCAGCTGGAGTGTGGCATCTTTCAAGATATTGGTTCACTTCATCTAAGTTATAAAATCTGTGGGTCTGGAGATGTTCCTAACATTCCTTCATTATTCCTTTAGTATCCATTGGGTCTGTAGTGATGACTCATCTTTCATTTCTGAGATTACTGATTTGTATCTTCTTTCTTTTTTCCTTTGTTAGCCTGGGTAGAAGCTGATAATTTTTTTTTGTTTATTTGTTTATTTTTGTTCAGGTCACTATTGAAGCTAATAATTTTATTGATCTTTTTCAAGAAACACCTTTTGATTTCATTGATTATTTTTTACTATTGTTTTCCTGTTTTCAATTTTATTGATTATACTTTTGTTTCCATAATAAAATGCTTACAATATATTTTCTTTTGCTTACTTTGGATTTAATTTGTTCTTCTTTTCCTGATTTCCTAAGGTGGACACATTATTGATTTTATATTTTTTTTCTTTTCCAATATATGCAGGCAATGCTATTAATGTCCCTCTAAGCACTGTATTTGCTGCATCCTACAAATTTTGACATGATAAATTTCATTTTAATTTACTTCAAAATAGTTCTTAATTTCTTTTGAGTGCAGTGTGGTATCAAATGCTGAATCTGGAGCCATGACATAGGTGTAAAGGTTGGCACTTTGACTTATTAACTCTCTAGCTCTACCTATAATCACAGTTATCACAATCACACATCCCAAACCACTGACCCATCAGTACTATGGCAAACTCCAGGGTGTTCATGGTGTGCCAGGCATTGTGCTATTGGCACTTCATACTTGCCCAATACATATCACACCCTATCTCTTTATAGTAGATATGATTAATGTACTTTAAATACAGAAACTTGCCCAGAGATATAGCTACAGGTAGGTAGAATTGGTAATTAAATATGTATCTGACTAGCTCTGAATCTTCAGATTCTTTCACTGTTATTTGTTTGTTTTTCCTGTAAGGTAGGGATAATAACTGCAATCCCATTTTTCAAATTGCATGGCCAGACCTCCCATGTTTAGATCCCATCTCTTGTATTTTCTTAATAGATGTGTCTCTGGATCATCCTTATATTCCTTAAACTTTATAGCAAACAGCCCTGAACTCCCTTGGTCACAACACCCCCTCAAACAGTTGTTCTTTCTATCTCTTCCTCTTCATAGCCAAAATCTCAAAAGAGTTATTTATACTTCTTGTTTCCACTTCCTGCCTTCCCAGTTTCTACCTACATCAGAGAATTTGGCTTTGCTTTCGTCAAATCATTGTCTCAAGTGATCTCTTCTTTGTTTCAATGGTCAGTCTTCACTGTTCATCTTATTAGACTTCCTACTAGCATTCGATACAATGAGATATTCTTTCTTATTTGATACCACCTTTTCCCTGACACTGTGGCGCAGCTGCTTCCCCGTCATTCTCCTTTTCTGGCTTCTCCCCTCTGATCTCAATGATGGAGCTGCTGCTCCAGTCCTCACATCTTCCCTATTTGTATCTATTTGTTGGACAATCCTATGCACTCTCATGGTTTCAGTCACCGTCATTGCCCAGGACTCCTGAGTCCACACACCTACCCTGCACTGCCCTTTGGAATTTCTAACCAGACCTGCAGATCCCCAAGTGCCTGTGTGTATTTGAATGGCTCAGAGACATCCCAAACTCTGTCTGGCAAAAGAGAATCACTTCTCCACCAAATCATTTTCCCTTGCTGTCCTGTATGTACAGATACAATTAGCAAAGAAGAAAGCAATTTAAATCTCTGTCTCTATCATTGTTGTTGTTGTTTCCTGAGACTAAATCAAGCAAAATATCAACGCTGAGGCTTTTTTTTTTCTGGAAATCATAATTTATGAAGCAGGCAGTTGATGAAGGAACTAAAACATATTTACTTAGCCTGATCTGAGTGCTTCCAACAACTCTTTCATAGTTAATAATAACCATAATAAACATTTCACTTACACTGTAAATTTTTTTTCTAGAATTTGACCTTCCCTTACATGTACAGAAATCAGGATATTTAGGGCAAAGCTGCCACAAAACTCTGTGGTATTATCTTAGAATTTGGGAGACACACATTGACCTGAGTTGTTGGCAATCATGTTCTAGGATCCTCATAAGAGAGTTTTTTATTTGATGGCAAAAGTCATGCAGATGCATTCTGTGGTTTACAGAGTTGAGTTTGAGACAAAATACTAATGAGAAGGGGTAAATATTGAAATGAATCTCTCAGAATTTTGTCCTTTTTTCTACATAAGGGTGAATTTTGGGTATAATTGCCCTTTTTGGGAGAGAGATTAACTGATCATTTTCAAATAGACTTTGATATCCTATTGCAACTATGTTAGGATATGGGTATAATTTATCAACTTTCATCTAGAGTTAATAAAGTTGTTTGTGTGGGAGTAGCTCTGGATAAAATTGGAAAGAGAAGATTCTCTAGGTTGAGTACACTTAGAAATATTGCCTGTTAGAAAACATATCAGAAATGTGTTCAATGAAAGCTTGCCTTTTTTTTTTTCCATTTAAAAAATGAACACTGTAGGGATGAGTACATTTTCTCAATGCATCCATTTGCTAGAGTGGTTGATTATATTGATTTTTTTCCCTACAAATTTCAATCAAAATAATATGTATTTTTAAAGCAGTGCTTCGTAGATCTGGCACTGTTCTTAGAATCCAGAATCTTCCTTTTATCTTCTTGACATGTGTCAGCTACAGCTATATTAAAACTACATTTTAATCTTACTGAGTCCAATTCTCTTGACGAATTTCTCCTTCCTTCATGCCTGGAGTTCTGACTTCAAAAGAAGCTTTTCATACACAAGGGAGATAAATGCCAGGAGAATTGAAGGAAGGATTGCGTCAAATAACATTGGAACCCTTTTCTTCCTGCATTTTGAGATGTGAAATGTAAACCCAAACTAAATGGTTAAAGAAGCCTAGGTCCTCTTCTATTCTTTATAGGTTCTATGGGAAGAAATTGTGTCTCTTAAAAAAGAAGAGTTCATAAACTGTCTGACTTCGCTGTGAGACCCAATTTCTTCCAATATCCATCCTGTAAATGGAAAAATCTGCAGATTAAATATTGCAGACTGTTAGAGGCTGGTGGTACATGACTGGGATGCTGCATGAAGAATAAAATCTGGGAATCACAGTATTTAGGAAGAGGAGATATTTTTAGTGTCTGGGGCTACTGGTCATCAGAGGGCCATGTAAAGGAGAATCCTATTAGCGCCAACAAATGAGAGCACTTGGGGGCCAGTCTCCCCTTTCCTCTCAAAGTGTGTGGCCTTTCCTCATAAGGTTTTTACCGGTCATAGCTTCTGCTTCAAGCCTGTGATACACAGGCAGTGCACACACACAGACATTTGTCCAGAAGAAAGTGGACATCCATGCACATGGGAAAAATACAAAATAAATAAATAAATAAATAAAAACCTGGTGACCTTTATTTTTCTGCTAACATGACACGGTGCTTGAAATGTCAGGTCACATCATTAGATGGAGACCTCAGCAATCTCTGCAGCAGAGATGTTCTGCCTTAAGGAAAGTGAATGTCACCCCCTCATATGTGTTTATCACAGTGAAAAATATTTTTTAAGTTTCTTGTAATTATAGAGGAGTGCTGAGAAGCCCTTATCTAACCACCAAGAGAGAAAATTACAGAAAGGGTGGAGTATGGCTCCCGTGGGACAGAAGGAAGTGTGCCAGAAAGAGCCAAGGAGGGGATATAGTCAGGGCAGACTTCCAGATCGCTGAGATAGTGATGGAAATTTTGGTCTTGAACTCCATGATCCTACCAATGAGAAGATTTTATGGCAAAAATGCAATGTAGGGCACCTGGGTGGCTCAGTTGGTTGGGTGACTGCCTTTGGCTCGGATCATGATCCCAGAATTATGGGACTGAGTTCTGCATTAGGCTCCCAGCTCCATGGGGAGTCTGCTTCTCCCTCTGACCTTCTCCCCTCTCATGTTCGCTCTCTCTCTCTCTCTCTCAAATAAATAAATAAATAAATTTTAAAAATTCAGTGCAGCTTTCCTGAAGTATTTAGCAAGAAAAGGATACTGGTTTCGTGAGATCAGGAACCATGTCCTTCCTGACATGCCCATGCACCTGAGGCAAAGGGCTCCTACTGGCAGCCTCGAGTCAAAGAACAATGTCATTGCAGCAGAATGTGACACAGCACATAAACTCAAACCTTGTGAGTTCAATTCCAGTAATTACAGTAAGTTATCAGGCCATTATAAAGAATTATTAACAAAAAGAAAGTATGAATAAGGCTTCTGTATGCAACTGAATTACCATTCCATTTTTGGGTGGAATCCAACTTCAAACTCAAAATCAAATGCCAAGCATGCAAGCTTCTAATTCATTTCTATTGTCCAAGAAATTAAAGGCAAGTCATTCAACATGTTCAGCTCCTGCACACTGTGTGATGTATAAGCAGGCTGGCTGTGCTGTCACACCATCCAGACTCAAATCCTGCTCTTGAAATCAAGGGACCTCTCTGAGTTTATTCACTTATAAAATGAACAAACTATCAATCTCACCCTTGCCAACCCCTACCCTTCCCTCCCAAACACACAGTGTTGGAAAGTGCTTAGCAAATGACCTGGACAATATTCAATGCCCAATAAATATGAGCTACTATCATTTTTATTGATCGTTTGGATAATGTGGTTTACTACAGAAAAGGGGTGAATGTCCTTAATCTAACCAAAGTGCACATAGGCTCCAGCCACTATTCTGTAGGATGAGAATGCAATTTGGGACAAAAATCAGGTTTTGAAGAGGGACCTTGAGAGGGCAGGTAGGAGAGGAGGAGAAGTCATCCTTTCACCACGCGAAAAGCCCCTTCAGTCCACCGCGCCTGGCGGATGTCCCTTTTCTCTGTTGCTCATTCATCAATATTTCTTCACTCCGAATTTCAGTTAAATTGGAGCCTTAAAAGCTGAGCTCACCCAGCTGCTCTCTTTGCTTCCAATATTTGCAGGGAAGCCGTGCTTGATGCAACAGCTCAAGCGTGATGGCCTTCTGGGCCCCCCAGGATGGCCAGGGGAAGGACTCCACAAGGCTCCATGTGCCTCCAGCCTCTGCCACCATCAGGGCAGCACCACCGGGTCAGGAAACGGGGCTGTTTTCTTTAGAAAGTCCCTGTCCCGATGACTACTTCTCTTGCTAACACATTCGGGCAGCAAGTGTAAAGAATCTGAAGTGAAAGGCCTTCTGTATTCCTCAATGTCCTCATCTGCAAAGATAAGGGTGTCTCAGGGAAGTGGAGAGGAAAAGGCAACACAGTGCGTGGGCTTCTTCAGGAGGGCCAGGATGCAATGCTTGTCGTGAGAGACCAGCCTCTGAGCTGCCACTCTGAAAGCAGGGCAAGGATGGCCGTGATCTGGGCGAGTTACAGAGGCACTGACTTTAGAGGGGATAGAAAAGTCTGGAGTCCACATCACTGCCCACTGAACAGACAGTCTTAGGATTCTTGAGGATATAATTTATTGGTTTATTACGCATAATCTAAGCTAAAATTTCTGAAAGTGAGGCCCAAGTGCCCCTTGAGAATTTTTGTTAGAACACATATTCCTGGACTCCATCCCGAGACCCGCCAAACAAGAGTCCGCCGGTGGCTCAGGCGCGTTTCGGCCACGCAGACTCGGAGTGTGCTGACCTGGGTCCACGTGCTCTACCCTTCATCAGCAGTGGACGTGAGCCCCTCTGTCCAGGCTTTGCTCCCTCCTCACTCTCCCTGCCACAGATGCTTTTTTAATGGCTGCGACTTCATAATTTCCTTTAAACTCTGTTGCTGTGAACTTGGTTTTTGCTGTAATCAAGTCACACTGGGGTCATTGTGGTGACTTGTTTTTGTGTCCTTGGTGCCAGTCTCTCTCCTCCTGCTTCATTTTGCACACCACGGCTAATGTGAATCATATCACTCCCCATGAGTAAACCCATTAGTGAGGACACTTTATTACTAACTTGTAAATCAGACATCTTAGCCTGGTGTCTGAGGTCTGTCCCTCTGACCTCAGTTCGGACTTCTACACACTTTATCCGATCCTTTAATCTGCACTAAGCAAGGCTGGCATTTTCTCCTCTCTTTCCCTAATGGGACATCTATATCCTATTCATTTCTTATATTCCTTCTGACCCCAGGTAGAATTCTAACCCCCCTTCCCAGCGTGTCAGAATCCTTACATTTCCAACAAATAACACTATAAATATCTCAGACACTTCAGCCAAAGAAATGGTGCTCTCTCTGCTTCTAACTGTCTTAGTACGTGCTCTGGGATGAATTCTCAGGTTCTTATGTAGCACAGAAGCCTTTCTCTCCCTAACCTGTCAGCAGCCTTGAGAGCAGAAGCATGTACTGTGGTTGAATTTTCAACAAGGACGAGCTGAGTTCCTGGCTCATGGGGCGGGGCGGGGCAGGGGGTAGGGGGGCCCTTCACTGCCCTGAGCTCTTCTCCAGGGCAGTAACAGCTTCTCCCAAAGTATTCAACTGTTCAGTAATAAAGTCTCCTGATCCAATGTGATTTCCTTTTACTTATTCACTATGTGTCTTTTTAGAGTCAAGAATTCCCAATTACTGTATGGCAGGTGAGTCTCAAAGGCAGTTTTCAGTGACCTTGAGGAAATTCCCTTCAACTGTCCCCATGGCCAGCTATTTGCTCAGTGTCTCCACATACCAAAAACACTTATTTGCCTGACCGGACTTCACCCACTCATGTGCTGTGCCCTGAGCATCATCATGGGCAAAGCCCATGCAAAGTTCCACAGGGGATATAGGATGAATAGGATATGTTTTGTCCTAACGGGACTTAGAGTCTGGTCAGGGTGAGACATGATTCACGCAAATCGCTCTCAGCAGGCTTGGGCATATCAGGTCCAGCCCCATCACTGTCTCCTTCCTCAGTCGGGAAGAGCTGCTAATCCGGTTGGGCAGAATCTTAGATGCAGACTATGCCAAGTCCAAGAATGAGAGAATCAGGAATGTTCGGATCTCCTTTCCTTGAACTTCCTGCTCTAGTTCCATCCAGTAGGCAGATCTTCAGAGCTCTGGATGGTCGGTCATCTTCTCTTTTCTCCATCTATCCCTTAGTCAAAAATGGAATGTGTGTCCTTTGCACCTCCCACTTGTCTCTGCCCACTTTCTCCACACCAAAGCCTAGAGACTTTGAGATTTAGGCTCTGGGGAACAGGGAGAAGAAGGCCATGTGGTCCTTGCCAAGTGAGGCCCACTGCCCTAGCAAACGTTTTCAACGGGTACACTTGGAGCAATAGCCCGCCGAGTAAGTCCTAATGCAACAGTGCTTACCCTGCATCGTGTGGGCTCCTGCGGATAATTCTCTTGGCAATCTTGAGATATAGGTGATTATGGCAGAATTGAGTATCCCTCAGTTCTCAAAGTCCGGCCAGAGTCACCAGCACTGTAATCTAACCCTGTTACAAAGGAGAGTTTCATGAGGAAATTAGAATGAGAAGGAGTCACTTCCCTCCATACTGTGAGCGTCTCACAGTTTACAAGGTGCTGCCACAGACAGCGGCGCGGCAGGGAGTCTACGAGCATTTGTTGTCGGGATGACTGTATTTTCAAGTGGTGCAAACGTGTACACATTACTGCCTTTCTTCATCGGTTCTTTATCGGTATTTAAGAAGAGGGCATTTGCTGAGCTATTAAAAAAGTAAAAAAACAAGAGTTTGGGGACAATTTGGACCCCGAGTGAGGTTTTGATTTTTGTTTCTTGATACAGACTTGTGCAATCTCATGCAAGTAAGAGCATTAGATTATTTCTGTCCAGATTTGTGTAGCAAAAGCCCTCCAAAGCCTCAGACGATTGGATGTGACAGCCAAGGGTCATAGCTAAGGGTCGAAACCATCCCCCCTTTGCTTATTCCTGATTCAGATTATTTTTAAACTTGCATATGATATAACTTTGGGGGCCAAGTGAAGCATGTGTCATCTTCCCTGTGACATGAGGCTCGTGTCCCTGGGGAGGGAGCTCCGTTAAATGATGAAGATGTCAGACCATGCTCCAGAGTGTCAACAGCTGCATATTTATCACTGTGCCATAGGCCTTCTCAGACTGAAAGATTTCACTGTTTATCCACAGCAAAGACACTTAATTAATGACTAGGCCTAATCGGGCTGTCTTATTATTTACAGGGATACCAGTGTGGCTTAGCTCAACCGATGTGCAAACAAACCAGCCTTGAGGAAGCTTTAATTAATAATTCTGAGCCAGGCGTTCCGAGAGGCCCCGTCACCGAGCCCTCGGGTGATTTACAGCAGCTCCTTTGCCATGTTCTCATGTCCCCTGCATGTAAATGAGTGACCACCCCAGCAGATCTTCCTGTTGCAAATGCACCGTGCCTTGTTTATTACAGAAACACTCTTATCTTTGCACAAGACTTAATGGAGATGGGTGCCCAAATGGGAAAATCCTGACATCTTTCTTGGATGTGTTGCCATTCAACAACATTTCCATAAATTTATTGAGAACCAACTGTGCTATAATACAGAGGGGATTCATTCACGTTAGTAAATCCATAATGAATGAACCTTCATATTGCCCATTTGGGGTTCACACTCTAGTTAGGAACCAAGTATTATAATACAAGGTCATTATGCTTGGCATTAACCCAAAGTAGAAAGCTCACTGAGAGGAAGAGATAAATTGTGATTGGCAGGTCTCCGGGAGACCCCTTAGAGTGGGGAAGAGGGGCTAAATAGTATGCTGAAGGATAATAAGGAAGTTCCTTGGAATTGTCTGAGAGAAAGATAGTTCTGAGAATAATTCGGGAGACTTATTGGAAGGGTGGGAGTTTGGATGCAGGAGAATGAGGTAGGGGAACTTTGCAGTTGATCAGTTAGAGGATTCATTATCTGGGTATAAAATAGGGTGCAAGCACTGGAAATAGGACAGGGGAATTATGTTTGAGAGATTTCCTAGAAGCAGAACCAGGAGATTTGACAAGGGATTGGATATTGAATGTCGGGGATGAAAGAGGGAGCAAGACTTTGACTGATTGGGAACATGTATCCTCACCATTGCTCATAATTGTTTCAAATTTTTATTTTCCTTCAATTAAAAAAATACTCTTTTGTTTTCTTGCATCTAGTGTGGTTGAGGGTAGTTTGAGGTCAAACAGGTTTCTGTTTTTTGTAAGTTTATGTATGCATGCATGTACGGATTTTGTGTCTACTCATCTGTCGGTCATCTATCATCTCCACGTATCTGTCATCATGTGTCTCTCATCTCTCTTCCTATCCACTATCAACTTTTCCTATGGATAGGCTTGGGTTTTTTAAATCCTTGCTGCTCTAAACTTCACTGAGATTTATCTGTCCTGTTTGGAATTTAAGAAGTCTTGAAATCTGAAATTTCACTTCACATTCTGAGAGAAGCTTTTGCCACAATGTCTTCATATATTTTCTTTCCCTATCTTTCTCTCCTTCTTAAACTCTTATTATCTTGATGTGGCAAATCTATTTCCATGCCCCACGTGCCTTCGCTTTTCTCCATGGCATCTGCTCTAGTCTATCCTGCTGCACCCCGGGACAGTTTCTCCATCTAGTTTTCCAGCGCAGCAGCTCATTCTTGGTTGCGTCCATCTGCTGCTTTCCACGTCAATGCCCCCTCTATCTAAATTATTATATTTCTTCATACCAATTATTTTCCCATATGGTCCCTTATTTTTGCTCTATAATACTACTGTCTTTCCTTAGGCCTTTGAGGATATTTATTATCTTATTTTACATTCTTGATGTGTCTGTTTCATGAATTCTACTTCAAATATTCAGTATTTGGTTTACAGTCTTTCCTTTAAACTGGCTGCGAGACTTAAACTTTGGCCAGAAAGCTCTGTTCCTCTAGATGGAATTTCACCCCAAAGTTTCCAAACTAACCGATGCAGGGAGGCTTTACTTCAGAACTGGAGCATTATTGTGCTTCAGACACTACCCTTCATTCCCCTCTGGACCTTTGGAAGCGCTCCTCAGACAGAGACAACTTTCTTTATGGAGCCATTTTTGGGATTGGTGTCAAAAGCTCCTGACACCAGCTGTTCACTTCACATAGGAAGAGAGAGATACATGAGGATGTGGAGTTTGCCTGACAGTCCACCTCTCTCTTATATGGTTGGCTCTGTCTGAACTTAGAGTTTGTCTGGGGTTCCCGTGGGAAGAGCCACAGGAAGACTCCTGTTGTTTCTCAGTTTGGGTTTGGCTACTTATAATGACTAGATACACCCCAACTTCTGGTCTGTTATTGACATACAGATCTATTTGAAATGTTTTAATGCTTGCTTTTTTTTTTAATCTGTGTTTTCAGGTGGACTTCTGGTTTTGAGATGCTTCAATCTACCTGTACCATAGATAAGATCTCTTTTAAAAGACAAGTGTGGGGACAATTAAATAAAGCAGTGTGAGTCATGCTGAATATTGCCGAGCTGATGTCCACTCAGTGGGACATATGACAATATGCTTCTGCTGGAAGGAGTTTGAAACTGACAATTGTCAACATCTCTTGCTAGTGAGGTTCTTACGCAGATCCCCATACATCTGCTGCGTCCTTTTATACTCGATATTTGATGGATGCAGCTTATGCTGAGTAGCTTTTCCTCAGATCTGTTATGATTTTAGCATTTAATTTCATCATCTGTTCTTAAAAAGTAATTGCTAAGTATTTAATATCATATCAAAATCTACAAAAGGAATTCTGTTGAGTCGGTTCAGACTTTCTGGTAGTTAATGATTTGAAAGACACTTTGACAGCAACACAAAAAACATAGAGAAGAAGTCACCTTTCCTATATTTGAGGTGATGTTGTCCCAGTTCTAGCATCCTCATGGACTCATGTGAGAGGGGGTATGTGTCTACAACAGTTAACTCACTGTTGGCCATCCAGGGAGCTCTTTGGACTCCTAACAATTATGGTTGTTTTTCATCGGTTTTAGAAAATATAGTTCCACTACCCAGATGCTACATCTTATCTTTTAAATGTTTCCTAGAGTTATGATGTCCAACAGTTTCTGAATTTTAAGATAATTGGCATTAAGGTAGGCAGATCGATGCTGTTTCAGTGTGGCCAACATTTGATTGCAAGTTAATAAAAAACCCTACCTTCAATCCCAGCTTTGGAAATGATATGCTTTCATTCCTTGTGGATTATAAGAAATTTTAACGCTGACTTGCTCATTAGTCTTTGAGGAATTACCTAGAGAGAGATAATTTTCTTCTTTTAAGATGTGGTTCACAAACTTTTCCCTTTGAAATCTGAAGCTCAAGGGTCGTTTTAGAAAGTATAGCATAAATGCACCTGAGTCATTTGCATATAAAGCAGATTCCTCTCTTCACCACTGAACACTCCCCTCCCCATCTCTCCTACACTCCAGGCTCCCACAGTCTGTTCCCAAATGTGCCATGCTCTCTTTTCTCTGGGCATTTATATGCCCAGTCATGCTGAGGGAAATAATCTGTTTCCCTTTTTCATGGTGAAGCACTCTTCTTACAGGTCTTAACTTCCACTTTCCCCAGGACCCACCCCATGGCACCCCGTTCCCAGCAGAGTTTAGCTCTCTCTCTGTAAATCTACTGTTTATCTCTCTTCCCACTATATTCCAATCCAGTGCCTGGCACATAGTAGGAATGTCAAAAATATACCTGCTGAATCTGAAACTGCATTTTATCCAGGGAAATAGTATGACATGCCTTCAATATCCAAGTCCACTCTGAAAACCTGTGGCTGTCATTACGCCCTCCTTCTCACTCCTTCTGTTTCCAAGACAGTCATATTTGTCTCGTGGGATTGTGGGAAACATTGGTGATCACCAGTGAGATGTTCTCCAGCAAACCCATGTGCACCACAGACAGGCGTTGGAGATTGTCACAATGTCAGGCTGACAACTACAGCGTCAGCCATCACTGGGGAGACGTAACCTGCTGGCAAAGATCTCTGAGTGTGAAAAATAGGATTGTACCTTAGTGTAATGAACAGTGTCTGAAGACAATGTTTGCATTCCTTAAGTGTAAAGTGTTCACACTGCACAAAGTTCACGGCTGCATTCTCTAGCAGTTACAATATTCGTATTACTTGGCAGAGAATAGCTTTCAAAGTATTTTACAACATTTGGAGATATTTAGTGTTCCTTTTTAAAAAATCACAGATACTTTCCTGCTTATTTTGTAATATTCATTGATACTTTAAATCATTTACATTTACTGTATTTGCTATTTAAGTTTTAGTTTCATTATTAATATTTGAGCTGAATTTCCAAGTGTGCTAATAATTTAATAAAAGTGGTGTATGCAATTTAGTTTATTAAAATTCATAGTTCAGGTGTCTACATTTATTCTAAGTTCTAAAATTTTGCGTTGGTGCACAGGTTGTATTTGATAGTTACGACACAATCCATTGCTAGTCTATGGTGAGTGTGGACCACCACCCACCATCCTTTTACCTGACCCCATGCGGTGTGTAATGCCCTCTTACGCAGTTTTGTTTGAAGCCTATAATAACAGAGGGGAGAAAAAGACTAGTGCGGGGCTCTACACTTTCTAACAAGGTATGATTACAAGAACTTCCGATGTTCTCACAGGAAAATATTTGGAAAAACCGTGTTTCTGATTCCTGTAAGAACTGAGTGAATTGACAGTACATAGGAAGGTATCAGCAGGCTTCCACATGTCAAATTACAGGAAATAAAGCGTATGTCATTGTAAATTGTATCATGTAAATATCATTGTAAATTGTATCATGTAAATATTTACATATCATGTAAATTGTATATATCATATTTATTATTTCTATTTTTGAAAAGTCAAACTTTCTTCATAGGAGACATCTTTCAAACTCCTTAAGCACCTGTATGAAACTGCTGGGTGTGAAAGTCATTGACTTTGGTCTTGTCTGGGAGCTTATAGATCAAGCAACTCAGGCCTGCAAAGCTCAAATATACATCTGAGATATGAAGATGTAGAGTTCGGTGGTCCTAGTTTTTGGACCAGTGTTTTTCATGACACGCGTATGCATGCACGTACATACGTCTGCAGGTGTGTATGCCTCTGTGTGTGTACATGCACATATGTCTGCACAAATGACTGTCTTTGTACACATGGAAGTAGGTGTGTATGTGTGTCCTACACAGGTCCCTGTGTGCAAGTACTGATACATGAATGTACATGCTCCTATATTTGTGTGTGTGTCTCTGGGAACGCATGCATACATGTTTGCTTCTGTGTGACTGCGTGTGTGCCACTGTTTGCATGCATGTGTGTATGAATGCACATGAGTACAATGTCTGTGCACATGTGTAGTTTGCTGCTTTTTTTTAACAAAAAACATGTATATGCACAAACACCTGTTCTCCCTCACATATTTTTATTTTTCTTAAACAACAGTTTGACCTTCTCTTAATGACCAAAATAATCATATACTAACTAAATACTTTAGGTACATTGTTTTTTTCTTCTAAGATTTTATTTATTTATTTGAGAGAGCAGAAGCAGGGAGAAGGGTAGAGGGAGAAGCAGACTCCCCACTGAGCAGGGAGCCTGATGGTCTCAATCCCAGTCCCTGAGATCATGACCTAAGTTGAAGGCAAATGCTTAATTCACTGGGCCATCCTGGCACCCCTGGGTACATTTCAAGGAAAAGCCTTTGTGCTATAATAGTTTGAAGCTTCTGCGTACTTTTGTTAACAATGTGGATATTTGGGGCTTTGGAACCATATTCTATTTTCATGTATTTGATCATGTTTTACATCTATAAAGATGCTCATTCAACAGAATTTTGCTAAAAGGGAATATTTATTACAGTGATTATTTATAGCATGGTGAAATGACCTTATTTTTAAAACACATAATATGGACTCATGTAAAAATACAGTAACACTTATTTGTGGAGCATAACAAATAACACAGAGGACATGGGGAGATGGAGAGGAGAAGGGAGTTGAGGGAAATTGGAAGGGGAGGTGAACCATGAGAGACTATGGACTCTGAAAAACAACCTGAGAGGTTTTGAAGGGGCAGGGGGTGGGAGGTTGGGGGAGCCAGGTAGTGGGTATTGGGAAGGGCACGTATTGCATGGAGCACTGGGTGTGGTGCAAAAACAATGAATACTGTTACGCTGAAAAGAAATAAAAAAATAAAAAAATATACAGTAACACATAAAGAGAAAGGAACATCACTTGAGTACTTACCACCCTTAGACAGCTACTGTTACTATTCTGGCAAATATGTTTCCATACATCTTTATATGCAAATGTGCATAAATATACAATTTTACACAAGTATACTGCATCACACATGCTCCTTTGTCCTGTGTACCTTCTTCTTCCTGGGTGGCCTCTTAGTATTCCTTGTTCTCCTCACTCAGCTCCCTGCCCAGCTCATCCCCTCCAGGGCACCCGTGTGAACCGACTTGTCTCAGCTTATCTGCACCTGCTCACAAAGCCACGTGCTGGTACAAACACAGATCCGTTGTGGGAACCAGTCCCCCGCCAAGATGGGATGCACTACTCCTTCTCCCCAGAAGCTCGGCTTTCTCACCCAAATGATGACAGTATCTTTATTTATTTTTTTAAGGTTTAATTTTTAATTATTTATTTGAGAGAGCGACAGAGGGAGAACACAGAGGGAGAGGGAGAGGAGGAAGCTTACTCCTGCTAAGAAGAGAGCCCTCATGCGGAGCTCGATCCCAGGACTCTGGGAACCTGACCCGAGCCAAAGGCAGACACTTAACCCAGGCGCCCCGGTGATAGCATCTTTAAAAAATCCCTGATATTAACTGACAGCGATTTCATTACATTCCTTGTGGAAAGCTACGTAATATTTATAACTACTTGCTATTGAGCGCTTGCTTTATTTTTTGCAGTTTATAGGCCTTCATAAGGGAACCAATGGTGTTATTTCCTTTGGTTTTCAAGTTAAAAGAGTCCTCCCACCTCATCCCGTGGCCCCACACTTAATATGCGGTAATATTTATTTCATTGGAGTCTGGAGACTGGTGAATTAAAAGATAAGGTTACCAGGGCAAAAAAGTAGTTATCCTCAAAAGCAGCTCCAGCAAACCTACCTAAGAGCAGAGAGACAGCTGACTTGGAAAACAATAGCAATGTGGGGGTGTTTCACAGGAGACAGCCCCCCAGCACTTTATACACACCTCACATTTGTTCCGTTTCAGCTCTTTCATTATGTAGTGAGATGAGTAAACGTTTTGAGAAGTTATATTTCTGGGTGAAGCATTAAGAGATGAACAAAGTATATTTGTGACAGGTCATAAATGCTAAATTAGTACGAGAGAACTCTCTCAATCAGCTGCTGGTGAGTCACCCCTTATAATCAATCTGGCCATAACTCCGGATCTCAGCAGGGCAGTGGATCAATGGTAGTAAAATAGTAAGTTCTCTTTTTAGTGCCTTTGCAAATTCCAGACCAGAGGCTAATGTTTTTGTGAGCGCATAACTCCACTTCTTATATTTTAATTCTAGCAAAGGATATGGTACCTGGGATCTTTGGTTTCTACCAATTAACCATGTCCCGTCCTCAATTCCTCCCCCTTCCCGGTGTTCAGGGTAAGAGAAGGAAAGAGACAGTGGAGCTCTTTCCCACAAAGAACTCACAGCAGACCTCTGGGTATTTTGGAGGATTGTTGTTGGGTGCCTTCGTTCCCAGGTGCCATGGAGACCTAATGTTTGGGCGCAAGGACAGCAACTGCAACTCATCATAACGTCCATAAAGAAATGCTCAAGCCTTGCAACTCTTCCAGCAGGAATAAAAAGGAATTTTTTTTTCTTTTTTTGTTGCCAAAGCTCTGACTGCAACAGAAACTATATTTATAGACACAGGTGATTTCCTTCTCTTGTTGTCTGTCAGCTGCTTAAAAATGTACGAGCGTGGGGCTCCTGGATGGCTCAGTGGATTAAAGCCTCTGTCTTCAGCTCAGGTCATGATCCCAGGGTCCTGGGATCGAGCCCCACATCGGGCTCTCTGCTAAGCAGGGAGCCTGCTTCCTTCTCTCTCTCTACCTCTCTGCCTACTTGTGATCTCTGTCTGTCAAATAAATAAATAAAATCTTTTAAAAAAATGTACGAGTGCTTCCCCAAATACACGACTTTCACAAATACTTGAAATTAACATTTATGAAAAAGACAAATTGCAGATCAAGTGGCAAGGCTATCAAACAATGAAATACTTGAAAGCAAATTGCACTTAGGAAGGAAGAAAGCATTTATCTACTTATTTATTTTACCTTGGGAGTGGTTTCTCAAGAATTTCAGAAATTGGAAGTAATTTTCTCAAGGCATTTAAGAATGCTGAAATGCAAGTGAATTTGGAAAGAAATAACATAACAGTGCAAGATAGACATTTCTATCTACCTTTTTAGTGCGGTGACTCCGTAGGTCCACTTCACCCCTGACTTGATGGCTGAGCAGACATGGGGTCTGAAATGCATCCATATAGGAGTTTTGGAATTTCTCCCCAGGAATTCAGGCTATTTTCCAAAAACTAGAGCAGCAGGGATTTAACTACAGAACTCATGTATGCAGAATGAACCTAAGAAACAGAAAGAGGGTAGGGATTATAGAACTGCTTTGGGACTTGCATGGAGAACGAGCTAGGAATGCTTTTTCCAGTCTGGGACCTATTACTCAACAGTCTTTAGGAGCCAGGAAACCTTCAAGTCTAAATAAATAAACACACACACACAAACACACACACACACACACACAGAGTAGGGACATTAGGTGATAATAATGGTGATGTTAAATTTTGTTTATTTTTCTGTGCTTCCTGCTATAGGGCTTGTGTGACATGGAGGGAGAGACTTGTGCCCAAACATGAGTCACTTTAGTCATTTTGTATACTTGGATTTACATTTTGTTGAATTTCTATCTACATGTAATCTTGTCTGAAAATGGAGAGTTTACTTAAAATTATTTTCTTTTCCGTATAAATCAGAAATACCATTTGCTATCCTCCACTGTTGTTATGTCTTAGAAAACAAACAAACATACAAACAAACATATTTTCACTTGCATGAGTCATCAGTCTTTGGGGATTATTTTAAAAGGAGCACTGAAAGATAAAAAGCAACACCTGTTTTTTCTCCACTTCCAAACCTGAAAATCTAAAAAAAGTAATGCACATATATTCAGCTGTGTGATACTCATTGATCTCCTCATATTATCTTTGTTCTAGAGGTATCAGAGGTAACTAACTATCCATGCTTTCTCTTTGATATGCTGGAGAAGTCATTTTGCCTAAAGGACTCCTAAAGATACCCTCCCTCCCACCCCATCCCCCAGCACGTTACGTATTGGATGAAAAGCCAGGGGAGTGAAGTGCGTGTGGAGCGCAGCATGAGCACAGATGGTGTTGTTCAAGGGTGAGCATGCAATTCAGTCAGCCCATCGGATCATGCGTTGGTTTTGGAAAAGCCCTGAAGACTCGAACATATTAATCAAAGAATGTATGAGTGAGACCCTTAAAATGTGAGCCCCGAATTCCACTTCAATTTAGCCGTAACTGGTCCAGAGATTTTTTTTCTGTGTAATTACTAGTTTTTATAATGTATTTGTCCTGCATCAATCATTCTGAAAGAATAATGGATAAAACAAATGGATTTCATAGCCGAAGAGCATAAGTCATGTAAGCATATCCACTTGGCTTAAAATGGTAAAAATAACACTGGGGGTTGGGGGCCAAGGGGGATGAATGATGAAATTTTAATCCATTCCAATCCATCGTGTAATGCAGTACAGAAAGCAACTCATCTACTCACCCATTTCCACATGGTTTATCTGCTAATACTTTGGTGTTTAAACAAGAGTATTACATGAGATCAAAAGAGAGAGAGTATAGATTACGTTTTCCTGCAGGGCTGAGAAGCTCTTTGGGGAGATTTTATAGATGTGGACTTTCAAGCTGGGGGATACCTGAGATTTGATGGACTGAGGCATGGAGTTGCATCCAGAGAACCTCTGTTTTTCAGCAGCTTCCCATTTCTTAGCCAGGAGATCTTGGTGTCAGTTGCCCCCTCTGTGCATCAGAGCAATAACGCCAGCCCCACTCAGCCCCAGATGGAATCAAGACATGCACACACAGGTGTGGAACAACACTATAACTACATTACAATATTTTGGACACTATAAAACATCTTGGTCCTACCAATAAAACTCCTTGGAAGAGATACATGAATGGTTTTGTTTTTGCGTTAGAAATCTGTTTTCATGTTGATGCACCCGCTCAGGAAGTTACCCAAGAGGAAAAGTGTTGACTTCTGCATTCATTGGTATTCTCAGTGCATGCAGAATCCACAGATTTCAAAACCCAATGGAGGGCTCAGAAGAGAAAGGAGAAATGTTTGTACACAGTTTCATGGATTGCAATCCATTACATTGCTTACATCACTTAGTAGAGACCTGAGCGCGTACTGCATGTGAATGTGGCAGCACTACACAGAACTGTTCTGTCCTTGGTGGGATGGATGCGTATGTAGGTGGTCAAACACCACCTGACTGCCTTCTAGGTCTTGCTTTAGTCCAAGACTTTAAACATCTTTTCTATAACTCATATAATTGATAGTCTTATCATTTCTTTGAGGTAAGTAGTACCTCCTTCATGTTTGAGAAGCCCACACATGGGCTTGGTCAGGTGTCTCAATTCCAGACCAGGGGTAAAACAGCATCTTCCAGCTGTTGGGACCACAGGAACCAAAGCAGGCCACTCTTCCGAGGGTCTTTCTCACCTGGACCTTGCTATTCACATGCTCTTTACCTAATTGGCATTGTTTTTGTGAAGCAGGTGCACTTATATTACCCTCCCAGAGCATATGAAATTAGTGCTGTTATTAAAGTCTGCCTATTTCAATCCCAACATTTAGAGACAGAGATAAAGCATCAGTTTGTTCATTTTCTTGAATTTGTCATAGATGGGGGGGTGTGGAAGAAATTTGGAAAGAAGATTTGGAAAGCTGACTTGTCCTTGGAAAAGCATTTGTTTAACGATTTCAAAAAAAAAAAAAAACAAAACAGGCAAAGATATCCCTTTGAGGCCATGTGCAATTGGATATTTACTTTATATGTTTGAAGCACAGGTACCTATCAAAATAATGACTAGAAAGGATGGTATCAAACATATACTACCCTATTGCCTATTAAGCTGGTAGCTCTGACTTGAAGCGCAGAGAGTGGAAAATCATGGGTGAATCTTATCCTCTTTGTTCTGCATCTTTGTGCACAGGTAGTAGTGATAGGACCCTATGTTGTTTGTAATAATAAGACCGATGTAAATATATGTACATAATTAAGACTAAATCCTGCATTAAAAATTCCAATTATTTTCATAAATACATGTTTCAAATCTCCTACCCAAATGCTGAAAGAAAATCCAATCATCTGAATATAATTATTAGACATTATTTGATAAACATGAGAGTAATGTCTATGACGACATGATTAAGAAAAAGTAAACAATGTTTGTTTTCACCTGCTAAATTTTAGACTTTCAGCCAAATGAATTTCTTCCCTAGTTCTTTCTAAAATGACTTTAGAGAAGTTGTCATATATTTATGTAAAAGAACCCTGGAGATATGTCATTAGTATGGTCATGCATATATTCAAATTACATATTAAGGAGTCAAATCTACTTACCCTGAGTTAATTTAAATGAATATGACAAGAACTTCTGGGAAAGATGTCAGCTAAATTATATGTTTACAAACTCCTCTGGCTCTTTTCTTCAACCCATAAAAATAGTGTCCTCAGAAATTAATACAAAGAACTAGGAATAGAACAAAATTCCTCACTCTCAAACTGAAAACTTCTAGAGCATAAAATCTGGATGAAACGAAGAGTGTTCTGGACACACAGGTGGGGATCACACTTTGGTTCTAAAGAACCTGATGGATCCCTGGTTAAGATGGAGAGATGTGTGGGTCATGGGATGGGGGCCCTCGGCACTGCCAACTTCCCCGTATACCCTGGCAGCAAAGAGGAGAAAGAAAACACAACAGTCAAATAGCACAGAGTGGGTTTCGTCCGACTTCTCTTCCCAATGAAGGGGGTTAGGTCTTCAATCAAAAGACCCAGAGAAAGGGCACACTGACTCACAGCTGCAAATGTCCACAGGCTTGGGCATCACCATGATTTGTTTTACTGTCAACAGCTTCCCATCACAGAAGTAGGACCACTCATTCATATGTGGGGGAGTGGACACTTTCTATGCAAGAGGCCACTCTTCTCACCTGGGAGCTGACCTGTGGAGCAGGGTTGCTAATGATTCCGAGAAACCTACAAAATAAAGCCTCTGATGCCCTAGTTGTGCCCTGGCCCTCCTGCTCTCCAGTCGCCTCAGGCAGGCCCACTGGAGAGAAAACCACCAACACGGGTAACTAGTCCTCTGCATCCACATCTCAAAGGAAGACCCACTGGCTGCTTAGGGAAAAGCAGTAGGAGGACCCAGGAAGTTTCCCTTTTATTTTGTTTAGGTAAGTAGCAGGACTGGTGGCGCTCCCCCACTAAAGGGGAGTAAGCAAAACAAAATAAAAAAATAAAATAAAACAGGATGAGATAGGTTAAGAAACTCTACATTAAAAAGACACAAATGAATAAGATCTAAAATGAGATCTGAGGAAGGGTAACCAGTGAAACCAAGAGAAAAGAGGGGAGTTCTCCTGACAGGAGATGCAAAGAAGGATGATCATTAGAATACAGACAGTAGAGATTTATTTACTTATTTTAGAGAGAGAGGGAGCAGGGGGATGGTGTGGAGGGAGAGAGAGAATATCAAGCAGACTCCACACTGATTGTGGCACCTGATGTAGGTCATTATCTTATGACCCTGAGATCACGACCTGAGCCGAAATCAAAAGTCAGATCCTCAACCAACGAAGCCACCCAGAATCACCCCCCAGAGTAAAAACAATACAGATTTAAATAGTGATCTTTCCAGTGATCAATAATTAAACCCACTGATGAGAGGACTCCAACATGTATTAGGAAACGAATTCTTCTAAAATAGAGACATGAACATTTGTATGTCAAAGGGACTTATCACATTCCCAAATAATATGAGCATGTTCTTCAGTACCAAGATTAGCTCTGGTAAAGCATTTGAACCTGAAGATTATAGAGAGAATTCCAAAAGCCACAAGAAAAAAGACACAGAATAGCTATTAGTTAAAAAAAAAAAAAAAAAGTTAGCCTAACCACAAACTTCTGAAAAATTTAAATTCTAACAAGAATGAGAAATATCCACAGATTTAAGAGTAAAATAGATGTGACTTTATCCTTCCCCGCCCAGCTCCCATCAATAATCTGAGTCATGATGGCTTGGATATTTTGAATATTAAAAACACGTAGGTAAAGAAACACGAGGCAAAAACGAACAAGCCCTTCTGGCGGAGGACAGCTACAGCAGTCCAGCTGGAGGGTGAAGCATGAATGAGGGGAGGGAAAATGGGTGAGAAGCGTGAAGCTTGGAACAGCTCCTTGAAGAAGCTGAGGGCCCTTGTGAGACAGAAACCAATGGAGCTCGGGCTGTGAATGGGGCTCAGGGCCGTGGGCGGGGCTCAGGGATGTGGGGCATGTTGTGGGCGGGGCTCAGGGATGTGGGGCGTGTTGTGGGCGGGGCTCAGGGCCGTGGGCGGGGCTCTGGACAGTCTCCCTGGGGTTCCCCAGCTGGGCCGCAGCTGTTCCCACCTCTCCTCTGGGACCCACGGCACTCCCAGTTCCAGGTCCTGCCCTGGAGGCAGAGAAGCGGTTTGTCTGACATGCTCAGGGCCCATCCTTGGCCAGGGACCCCAGGCCAGGAACCTTGAGTGACACTGTGACGGTGTTAGAGTCATCCCGGGGAATCAGGAGTGGCAATGTAGGCTTTCTCGGCCGGAACAAGGTGTGGGGTACAGACTGCAGGGTCGTAAGTCTGTGAATAATTACCAAAAGAAGAAACAAAATGTCCTCAACTCTGAGCATGTTGAAATTCTCCCCCCTCAGAAAAAAACAAGAACAAAAAACAAACTTAGATCAGAAAAGAAAACACAACTGCGATAACAGATTATGTAAAAAATAATTACAATGAGAAAAAATAATTATGAAAGTTAGAGAATAACCTCACAGCTGTACTCAGAGGACCTCAGTAGAAAAACAAGTGATTTATAATGACAAAAGGGGAAATGCATGAGTTAAAATGTAGAAGGATAGAAAAATGGATACACACATACAAAATTTGGTTCCTAGGGGAACAAAACAACAAAACAACAGAAAATACTAAATGATAAGATACCTAGAGAAAAATGGGGGAGGGGAGGGCAGAGAAAAAGTTCTGTAAGATTCTAAGCTTAAATCTGTATAAAATATAAAACTTTTTCAGTAAGTACAAATGATCAAAATTAACTTAGAACTGCAAATCCAAATAAGTCAAAACACATCCAGGAAATTAAAAACACTTCTCAGGAGCCTACATTCCAGAAAAATGTGCTGTGCTCAGATGGTTTCACAAGTGATTTTTTTTTTCAAATTCCCAAGTAATAAACATCTCCTGTATAAACATTTGCAGAAAGAAAATATTTCCCTTATGTTTATAAATTCAACAAAATATTAAACTCAAGATCTTTACAAAATCAGTATCCAAAAGAAAAAATATAGATAATTTCACATAAAACTTGAAATAAAACCCTAGTTAATATCTTTAAAGAAATTGGTAGTAAATGGATGATCAAATATGAGTCACTGCAAGAAAGTATGGCTCTTTCACTATTATAATTCAACTTTAGAAGTTGTATTCTCATTCTAATAAGTGCTAAACAGTATTTGATGAAGTTCCATATCTATTCCATGTTTTTCAAATATATACTCCATGTTTTAAAACAATCATCTTTTTCAGGTGATAAAAGAAGTCGATGATAGCATGTGATAAAAACCACACATCTGAATTGAAAGCCAGCATGACACAGAGTTTTAAAGCAATAGCAGCATTCCCATTAAAGTCAGGAATAAGGGAAACAACTAAGGCAATTAGAGGAAAAATAAAACTAGGAAGCACAGATGCTAGAAGCTGTAGGCTTCTTTATCTTTACTTGTAGATTATTTGATTGTGTAGCTGTAAAATAAGAAATCAACAGACAAACTACCAGAAAGAAGAAGTAAGAAATTCAGTATAACATCAGAAGCTAGAAAATTAATATTAAAAAGCCAACAGCTTTCCTATATACATATAGCCAACTATAGAACATTATGGCAGAAAATACCCCACTTATAATTGGAACTTAAAACCCGAGAACATAGGAATATTTTGAAATAAAATTATGTAATACCACTCTGATAACTAAGCTCTACTGTAACATTCAAATTTATTAAAATCAAAAGATCAGTTGTTTTTTGTTATTGTTGTTACTTGATGAAGCAATTGTTAATTTCATCTGAAAAATAAACATATGATAAATAAACCTAGTTGTTCCTAAAAGAAAAAGAGTAATAGTAAGTGGGAATCTGGGCATATATAAGATATATTCTGTAGTTATTTAAGACATACAGAGTATTTAAAACTGTGAGGTTCTCACATAGGAATTGATAGGTGGTTTTCCAGATACAGTTTCATTTGTCTCCATGTAGATAGAGAGTATTGCCAAACACATATTATTTCAACTTATGGGGGAAAAAGAACAGATTATTTGACAAATGGTATTGATACAACAGAGCTAATTTTATTTTTTGAAGGTAGAAGTCCACAGGATTGTTGTAAGAAAATTATACCATAGGCTGTAAAAAGCTTTAGACTTAAAAGAAAAGAAAGGAAAGGAAAGAGTGAATTAGGGGGGAAAAAAAAGTAAAAAAAAAAAACCAAAACTACAGAAGTCTGAAACCATAAAGTGAAAGTCATGATATTTAAAATGTATGTAAATACCTCAAATTTTTCTAATAGCAAATATACCCTAAACTAAATTAATAGAAAGACAACTACCATAATAATATTTTGGACGTGTAACAAAGAATAACTTCCTTCATGAACAAAGAGGTTCTACAAATTAGTAACTAAACAATGAACACCCAGGTGGGGCAAGATGGTGGGGAACTAGAAGGAGGCGCTGGTTCAACCTGTCCCCTAAAGTGAGCTGATGACCTACCAAGGAACTCTGATCACCCATGAAATCAGCCTGAGATCAGAATTCTACACGTCAGGATCTCTACGGGGGCAGAAGATGCCAGTGGGCAGGTAAAGCGGATTGGGAACGCCGGACTGGGATCGGGAGAGGAACAGAAGGGGGAGGAGCCACCAGAGGAGACCCATTGGGAAGTGATACCCCAATACGAGAGTCTCCTGCATCTGGGGACCAGCATTAACTTGAAGTCTGGTTGAAAGCACTCAAAGAGAGCAAAGGATCACAGGGGGAAATTGTGGGAATTGGAATGGTTAGGGATAGGGGCTTAAGTCCCCCATGGAGGACAGACACCCCTGGCACTGAGCCAGAGAGAGTGTAGCGGAGAAACCAGGTCCCTGAGCCGAGAGGAGACCTCCTAAGGGCGCTTGGCATGTGGCAGGGGCTGGGACACTCACAGGGCAGAAAACAGCCTTTTTGCAGTCCCCACGCCTGTGCCGCTTGGCGCTAGCAGAGACTGAGCACGCTCCATCCCCTCCCCTGGGAGAGGTGCGAGGGGGCGCCAGCCCGGTGCTCTGGGACCCGGAGAGTCAGATCGCTCCCAGCCCTGGCCAGCGGGAAAATCTCAGGGTGCGATCGCTGCTGGGAACCTCTCTGGCGGTCTGGAGCTGCCCAGACAGCTGCCGCTGTTGTGGTTTTGAGTACAAGCAGGAGTTCCTGTGTCCCCAGAGATCGCGGCTGGGAACCTGCTCTACAGCACCCAGAGGGGAACGGACTGGGGCTTCTCTCTGGGAGGGAGGTCTGGGTGCAGTTTGCTTTCCCCTAAACCTCCAAAACCATCGGGAGCTGCCAAGGGGAGAGAAAACAAACGAACAGACATAAAAACCTCCAGAGAACAAAAGCCTGAAGGGCCGGTTTCCTCAGAGCCCACCCCCTGGAGGGGGTCGAGAGGACTTAACTCAGGAAACACCGCCTGAAAACCCACGTGGCAGGCCCCTCCCCCAGAAAGCGAACCGACCGAGAAGACAACAATCACTACTACTTCATAAATACGTTTAATTTTTAATTCGTTCCCACTATTCTGATTCATTTTTAAATTTTCTTAAATCTTTTTTATTTTTTTATATAGAATTTTTTTAGCCTATTTACCATTACAGTGAGATGTCCAGTACATCAAATTCCATAATAACCTTTTAACCTGAACTTTTTGATACATATAACCATGTTTTTCTTTTGTTTTTATATTTTTAAAATTTTTTTTTAAATTTCACTTTAGTTTAGTTTAGATCATTCTTTTCTTTACTTTTATTTGCTTATATTCATATAGAGTTAAACTTCAAGGTAATCCCCTTTCCCCAATCAATGCTACCCCTATAGGCAAACCAATTTTTAATCCCCTGTTATCTTAGGAAAGTTGTGTCCTTTAAAAAAGATATTAAGATACATCCAAGAAGAATCAAAATAATCTTCCTCACCCACACTGAGAATTTACAATTTTGAAAAAAGAAAAAGAAAAATCTTTTTCTCCTACCACTATTTTTGTATATTTGTGTTTGTCCTGGTCGTATATAAATCTCATACTTAGGGTTCTTTATGACGAGGTTCTTTTTTTTTGTTTGTCTGTTTGTTTCTTTGTTTTGCTTCTACATATATATGTACATATTTTTTTCTTCTCTTGTCATATACTTTTATCAGTCTTTTTTGTTTGTCTGTATTTGTTTGTATACTTCACAAACCTTACCTTGGGGCCCATTTGGGCTGAGCCTTCTCCTTTATCCTTCTTTCTTTTTCCTGTCTCTCTCTCTCTTTCTCTCTCTCTCTCTCTTTTTCTGCTTTCTCTCTTTCTTTTTTTCTTTTATTTGGGTGGGGACTCTTGATTGCTCAGAAGCATTCCAGGGTGCACCTTCACTGCACCAAGGTCGATACATCCAGCTACAACCATTCAGCCATCTCTCACCAAAATGACTAGGAGGAGGAATGCCCAGCAGAAGAAAAATTCAGAGGATGGGCCCTCTGCAAAAGAGCTAATGGCTACCGACATAGACATTATGTCGGAAAGGGAATTCAGGCTAACAATTATCCAGGCAATAGCTAGGTTGGAGAAAGCCATGGACGACCAAATGGAATTGATTAGGGCAGAACTGAAAGCCACCAGGGATGATGTTCACAAGGCTCTCAATGAGTTCCAATCTAATCTAAATTCTCTAAAAGCTTGGGTAACTGACAAAGAAGATAGAATTAGTGATCTGGAGGAAAAACAGATAGAGAGAAAGAAGGAAGACTGGAACAAACAGCTTAGAAGCCACAAAAACAGAATCAGGGAAATAAATGATGCCATGAAACGTTCCAACGTCAGAATTATTGGAATACCTGAAGGGGAGGAGAAAGAAAGAATTCTAGAATATATTGTCGAACACGTTCTTCATGAAAATTTTCCAAATATCGCGAATGGAAACAGCGTTCATGTACTAGAGGCAGAACGCCCCCCCCCAAGATTTTAGATTCTCGAAACACCTCGAGACACCTGATAGTAAGAATGAAGAATTATAATTCTAGAGAAACGCTCTTGAAGGCAGCTAGGAAAAAGAAGCTCCTTACGTACAGAGGAAAGCCCATCAGAATAACGTCAGACCTGTCCACAGCAACCTGGCAAGCCAGAAAGGGCTGGCAAGATATATTCAGGGCACTAAATGAGAAGAACACGCAGCCAAGAATACTTTATCCAGCCAGACTGACATTCAAAATGGATGGAGGGATAGAGTTTCCAAGACCGGCAAGGCTTAAAAGAGTTTGCAAACACCAAGCCGACATTGAAGGAAATATTAAGGGGGGTCCTATAAAAGAGGAAAAACCCCAAGAATATCATTGTACAGAAATATAGAGACAATCTACAGAAAGAAAGACTTCAAAGGTAACACGATGTCAATAAAAAACGAACCTAGTGATAATCACTCTCAATGTGAATGGCCTAAATGCGCCCATAAAACGACACAGGGCTGCAGATTGGATAAAACGACAGGACCCATCCATATGTTGTCTACAGGAGACCCATTTCGAACCTAAGGATACACCCAGATTGAAAGTGAAGGGATGGAGAAACATCTTTCATGCCAATGGGCCTCAAAAGAAGGCTGGGGTAGCGATTCTCATATCAGATAAATTAGATTTTAACTAAAGACTGTAGTCAGAGATAAAGAAGGACACTACATCATTCTTAAAGGGACTATCCACCAAGATGATCTAACAATTGTTAATATCTATGCCCCCAATATGGGAGCAGCCAATTACATAAGAAAACTATTAATCAAGATAAAGAGTCATATTGATATGAATACACTAATAGTAGGAGATCGTAACATGCCTCTCTCAGTAATAGACAGATCATCCATGCAGAAAATCAATAAAGAAACAAAAGCATTGAATGACACATTGGACCAGATGGACCTCATAGATATATACAGAACATTCCACCCTAAAACAACAGAATACTCATTCTTCTCAAGTGCACATGGAACCTCTTCCAGAATAGACCATACACTGGGTCACAAATCAGGACTCAACCGATACCAAAAGATTGAGATTAGTCCCTGCATATTCTCAGATCACAGTGCTTTGAAACTGGAGCTCAACCACAAGGAAAAGTTTGGAAGGAACTCAAACACCTGGAAGCTAAAGACCACCTTGCTTAAGAATGCTTGGATCAACCAGGAGATCAAAGAAGAACTTAAACAATTCATGGAAACCAATGAGGATGAAGACACATCGGTCCAAAACCTGTGGGATACAGCAAAGGCAGTCCTAAGGGGGAAATACATAGCCATCCAAGCCTCCCTCAAAAAAATTGAAAAATCCAGAATACAACAGCTGTCTCTACACCTTAAAGAACTGGAGAATCAACAACAAATTAAACCAACTCCACGCACAAGAAGGGAAATAATCAAGGTTAGAGCAGAGATGAATGAGGAAGAAACTAGAGATACAGTAGAATGTATCAATGAAACTAGAAGCTGGTTTTTTGAAAGAATCAATAAGATTGATAAACCATTGGCCACACGAATCCAAAAGAAAAGAGAGAAATCTCAAATTAATAAAATTATGAATGAAAAGGGAGAGATCACAACTAACACCAAGGAAGCAGAAACAATCATCAGAAGCTATTATCAACAGTTATATGCCAATAAGTTAAGCAACCTAGATGAAATGGATGCATTCCTGGAAAAATATAAGCTCCCAAAATTGAACCAGGAAGAAATTGACAAGCTGAACAGAACAATATGTAGTAACGAGATTGAAGCAGTGATCAAAAACCTCCCAAAAAACAAGAGCCCAGGACCTGACGGATTCCCTGGGGAATTCTACCAAACTTTCAAAGAAGAAATAACACCTATTCTCCTGAAGCTGTTTCAAAAAATTGAAGCAGAAGGAAAACTTCCAGACTCTTTTTATGAAGCCAACATTTCCCTGATGTAATGTAACCAGGCAAAGACCACACCAAAAAGGAGAATTTCAGACCAATATCACTGATGAATATGGATGCTAACATTCTCAACAAGATCCTAGCAAACAGGATCCAACAGCACATTAAAATGATCATCCACCATGACCAGGTGGGATTCATCCCTGGCTTACAAGGGTGGTTCAACAATCGCAAGTCAATCAATGTGATAGAATAAATCAATAAGAGAAGAGAGAAGAACCACATGGTTCTCTCAATTGATGCAGAAAAAGCATTTGACAAAATACAGCATCTGCTCCTGATTAAAACGCTTCAAAGTATAGGGATAGAGGGAACATTCCTGAACTTCATAAAATCTATCTATGAAAGACCCACAGCAAACATCATCCTCAATGGGAAGAAGCTCACAGCCTTCCCGTTGAGACCAGGAACACGACAAGGATGCCCACTCTCACCACTCTTGTTCAACATAGTATTAGAAGTCCTAGCAACAGAAATCAGACAACAAAGAGAAATAAAATGTATCCAAATTGGCAAGGAAGAAGTCAAACTCTCTCTCTTTGCAGATGACATGATTCTTTATATGGAAAACCCAAAAGACTCCACCCCCAAACTACTAGAACTCATACAGCAATTCAGTAATGTGGCAGGATACAAAGTCAATGTACAGAAGTCATTGGCTTTCTTATACACTAACAATGAAAATACAGAAAGGGAAATTAGAGAATCCATTCCATTTACTATAGCACCAAGAACCATAAGATACCTGGGAATAAACCTAACCAAAGAGGTAAAGGATCTGTACTCGAGGAACTACAGAACACTCATGAAAGAAATTGAAGAAGACATAAAAAGATGGAAGACCATTCCATGTTCTTTGATTGGAAGAATAAACATTGTTAAAATGTCTATACTACCTAGAGCAATCAATACTTTTAATGCCATTCCAATCAAAATTCCACCGGTATTTTTCAAAGAGCTGGAGCAAATAATCCTAAAATTTGTATGGAATCAGAAGAGACCCCGAATCGCTAAGGAAATGTTGAAAAACAAAAATAAAACTGGTGGGATCTTATTACCTGATTTCAAGCTTTACTACAAAGCTGTGATCACCAAGACAGCATGGTACTGGCATCAAAACAGACACATAGACCAGTGGAACAGAGTAGAGAGCCCATATATGGACCCTCAACTCTATGGTCAAATAATTTTTGACAAAGCAGGAAAAAATATACAGTGGAAAAAAGACAGTCTCTTCAATAAATGGTGCTGGGAAAATTGGACAGCTATATGTAGAAGAATGAAACTCGACCATTCTCTTACACTGTACACAAAGATAAACTTGAAATGGATAAAGGACCTCAATGTGAGACAGGAATCCATCAGAATCCTAGAGGAGAACATAGGCAGTAACCTCTTTGCTATCAGCCACAGCAACTTCTTTCAAGATATGTCTCCAAAGGCAAAGGAAACAAAAGGGACTTCATCAAGATCAAAAGCTTCTGCCCAGCAAAGGAGACAGTCAACAAAACAAAGAGGCAACCCACGGAATGGGAGAAGATATTTGCAAGTGACAGTACAGACAAAAGGTTGATATCCAGGATCTATAAAGAACTTCTCAAACTCAACACACACAAAACAGATAGTCATATCCAAAAATGGGCAGAAGATATGAACAGACACTTCTCCAATGAAGACATACAAATGGCTATCAGACACATGAAAAAATGTTCATCACTAGCCATCAGGGAGATTCAAATTAAAACCACATTGAGATACCACCTTACACCAGTTACAATGGCCAAAATTAGCAAGACAGGAAACAATGTGTGTTGGAGAGGATGTGGAGAAAGGGGAACCCTCTTACACTGTGGGTGGGAATGCAACTTGGTGCAGCCACTAGAGAACAGTGTGGAGATTCCTCAAGAAGTTAAAAATAGAGCTTCCCTATTACCCTGCAATTGCGCTACTGGGTATTTACCCCAAAGATACAGATGTGGTGAAAAAAAGGGCTATCTGTACCCCAATGTTTATAGCAGCAATGGCCACGGTCGCCAAACTGTGGAAAGAACCAAGATGCCTTTCAACGGACGAATGGATAAGGAAGATGTGGTCCATGTACACTATGGAGTATTATGCCTCCATCAGAAAGGATGAATACCCGACTTTTGTAGCAATTGGATGGGACTGGAAGAGATTATGCTGAGTGAAATATGTCAAGCAGAGAGAGTCAATTATCATATGGTTTCACTTATTTGCGGAGCATAACAAATAACATGGAGGACATGGGGAGAT